>JAJIZL010125641.1:85814-134394 GCA_023969395.1 Amblyomma maculatum | reverse complement strand
AACTGGATTCCAAGGGAAGGAAAGCGTAGCAGGGGGCGGCAGAAAGTTAGGTGGGCGGATGAGATTAAGAAGTTCGCAGGGGTCAAGTGGATGCAGCTAGCACAGACCCGGGTTAAGTGGAGAAATATGGGAGAGGCCTTCGCCCTGCAGTGGGTATAATCAGGCTGATGATGATGATGATGATGATGATAGGGCATAAAATTCATTTGCGATATATAATGGATGTGCGATGTATATGTAGAGGCTTTAAGAGAACTCATCCGTCCTCTCAAGTAGGAGCGGGCTGAGACCCTCGTCGATGAGAAATTTCATGTAAAAAGCCTACTTGTGATAAATATTTAAGCACCTGTTTTAAAGGGAACATTGGGTTGTCGCCAATAAAAATGAATGGGTGTGCAAGTATTTGATGAGTGAACAAGGAGGGAAAATAACGTCTCCTTTCTTGTTCCAGATGTGCACATATGATTAAAACATGAATGACAGTAAGCCGATTGCCACATCTCGAGCAGTGTGGTGCAGGAGAGTTGGTTTAAAGATATGTATGTGTTGTGTATGTGTGACCAATTCTCAGTCTGCACAGGGCTACTTCTTTAAATCTGTCTTGTTTTTCTGTGGTGTACCTGCCTATTTTTGGCTTTATTGTGTGTAGTTTATTTTCTGTTCCTGCGTCCCATTCCTCTTGCCATTCTTGTCGAATCATGTTTTTGATGTGTGGCTTGAGGTCCTGATATGATGTTATCAATGTCTGTAGTGTATCGAAGGGCAGCTGATGCAGCAAGCCTATCAGCTGCCTCGTTACCTGGTATAAAGCGGTGGCCTGGTACCGTGCCCTGTTTTGAGTTTCACGAGCAGTCTTACATTCTGCATTCCACCAGGGTCTTCGTTTATTTCGTGGCTTACTTGACGTCTGTGGAATGTATTTTCCTGCTGTCTCTATGATGTGCAGAGGGATCAAGCGTTGAGTTTCATCAACGCCTAAGTCAGTAACTGGTGAACTGGCCAATGATGAGTGTTCCCTGAACATCTTCAAGTTGGCTGCATATTCTTTAAACTCTCTGGGATTAGACGAATTTTCATTTTTATTACCTGCATACTTTACAGTGATCGGAAAATGGTCACTTCCATATAGATTAATTACAACCAACTCTGTAGCTGCTAAGAGCATTGGTGAGCCAATAGCTAAACCTATGGATGTGTATGTGTTATGTAGTATGTTGTAGTATGTTGGATCTTTTGTGTTAAGTAGGCATGATCCAGAGGACAATAAGAATTTTTCGATTAGCACACCTCGGGAGTTCGTTCTTGTACATCCCCATAATGGATGGTGTGCAATAAAGTCTCCGACCAACAGCCATGGTTCCGGAAGTTGATCAATTAGCTTTTCAAAACTTTCGCTACTTAACCTATAATCTGGAGGAATGTACAGAGAACACACTATTGTTATTTTACCAAAAATTAGGGCTCATATTGCCACTGCCTCTAGGTCTGTATTAAGTGAGATGCTTCGGCATGAGATTGATTTTTGAGTTACAATGGCAACACCGCCAGAGGGGTGAGTGCTGCCTTGCCTATCCTTTCTGAATACGAGGTAATGCTTCAGGAAACTTGTGTCTGCTGGTTTTAGGTGGATTTCTTACAGGCAAAATATGTTTGGTTGGTGCTCGGCAAGGATTTCATATACATCATCCAGATTATTTAGTAGTCCCCGACAGTTCCAATAAACGATACTCTCAGTAGCCATTTTTGTAAGTGCGGGATGTGGATGAGACAGTGGGTTTAAGACTCGCCGCCTTTATCAGGTGGCTTAACTGGCGTATGTTTTTTCGATTTGGAGCGGTCCGGCAGGCACCGCCTCTCATTGGCGGAATCCCTAGGCGCCACTGACGCTGTGGAGTCCACGCTAACCTCCATCGTCTCTTGTGATGGCATTGAGGCAGGAGGTTTTTCCAGAGGAACCAAGTTCCTCTTAGATGTCTTTGGTGTCCCAGAGGTCTGGGAGAAAGTGACCTCCGGGATTGCGAAGATTGGGGAAGCCGGTGGCTGCTTAGTGTGAAGCCGTGGTGGGAGCACGTCAGCAGCATTGCACTGCGTTCCCACCGTTACTAGACGCGGCCTGGCCCCTCTACGGGCTGCGTCAGCATAGGGAGCAGAGGAGAGAACTTTGTGTTTCTTCCGCGCCTCACCGTATGATATATCCTCGGTTACTTTCAGATTGAGCACTTCCTTTCCGGCCTGAAAGGCCACACAGGACCGTGAGTATGCAGGATGTGTGCCCTCACAATTCACACATTCGAAGTCAGTTGCATTGCAATTATCAGTTGCATGGTAATGTGCGCTGCATTTGGCACAGGTAAGGCGTCCTCGGCATGTCTGGCTACCATGCCCGTACCGCTGACACTTGAAGCACCTGCGGGGGCTTGGTATGTACGGGCTAACTTTTCATCGGATGAATTCCACATTGACGAATTCAGGAGGTGTGCTCCGGTTGAATGTGAGAACAATGTGTTTTGTTTTTATTTCTTCATTCTTTCACCTGATTGTTATTCTTCGTACTGCTGTTACGTCTTGGTTCTGTAGGCCCTCAAGGAGATGTGATTCCGTTTCATTTAGGAGGCTTCGCTGAGAAACCGCTCCCTGGCAGCTGTTAAGACTGCGGTGGGGCGATACCTGAACGTCAAGGTGAGCAAATGTCTTTGTTAAGAGGAGTTTATCACACTGGCTTTTGTCTGATACCTCTATTAGCAAGTCACCAGATCCTAGTTTTTTCGCTTTTTAGTTAGCCCCAATGATGGCCTTCAGCGAGCTGGCTATCAGAAAAACTGATAGCTCATTTATAGGTTTAGACTCTGATAAACAGCGCAGGACAAGAAACTTTGGGAAGTTCTCAGTTGGCGTCATGATTTTTTGTGTCACTTCGGTGTGACTCCTTTTCGAAGGTCGATCAAGTTTTTTTGACGAATGTTTTTCCATGCATTATGGGTGGTCTAAGGGTTCCATATATTCTGTCGCCTCTGTTTCACCCTTATATGAGAGGAAGGTCTCGGAGCCCCACACATGGTAGACAGGTGGGGAGCCCGTCGGCCGAGGCTTGACCACGACCTTGACCACCACCGTTCACGGTTTCTTCCCTCAACCTTTCAACCTATCGCCACGGTACGGATTACAGCTTCGGTATGGGGGCTCGGGGCCCGTGGTGGCGCCAAGCACCAACACCTCATTACACAAGGTGCCCCTGCGGGGCGCGGGGAAGGAAAGGTCATGTGATGCTATATATACTTGTTTTTGATTTCTGAATAAAAATGCAGTTGCGAGTCAGCGCTCGTCTGTGTGCTCTTCTTACTTTGTCCTTCGTCCTTTTGTGCTGTTTTTCCCATCCAAAATGTTTTCGAGTTGTCTTGCTTAACCATTGAGCACAGGCTAGATAAGTTGTAAGGCGCATTATATACCAGGTTTGCGCCAGCCCGTTCGACCACTGCGTTTAACACAAGGCTGACAATGTCCACTTATGGCACGGTAGCCTTCTTCCTTCTCGATTGTTTTGGGTTTGATCGCTGAAATTCCTTTAATATTTTGATGTCAACAATGCAGATGAGGTCATAAGGAAACCAGCTTCACGTAAACGAGTTAGCTGGGTCTCGATTCTTTCTTGCTGAAGTTGAAAACAGGATCTAATTAGAGAGTTTTTCAATGCCTATATAGCCATATAGCCATATAGCTATATGCCTATATAGCGTCGTGTGTACCGACGAATACGGTAACAGGTATTTTTTTATCGTGGGTCATAACACCAGAATAAATGGGCCTTTGAAATGAACAGCCGTACATCAGGGACCTGAAGCTGTCCGTCCGCTAGGATTTTTTCAGTTGGCGCGAACGTCAACAAAACATAGGAGAATATATTTAAGATGTCTTTAAAACGGTGTCATACTGGCCATAATCAGAAAGCTTCTGTATTATCTGGAAATCTTCAACAAACCGCCAAGTCGCTATTGTGTGGGTCACAAATATGCTCTCACTAGTAGATATGCAGGATGGCCACATAAACTGATACATCGTGTTATTTGGAATAACTTTTTGCTCTGGAATTCCTTTTAACTATGAAGAGTTGGGTTCATAATGAACCTATGGGGTACATCTTTCACTTTAATAAAAGCGGTAGACAAAGTTGTGACTGGGTGCATTTTCAACGTGCTGTTGGCGGAATGTCGCTAAAGCAGTGCAGTATCCTGCCGCGGATACCTTGTTCGGCAAGGCACGTAGGACACCCGACTTCCATCTGGTGTCGTAGGCGTTCTCTTGTTTAAAGACGACCCCGAAATATCGTTGCATGTGGATGAACGCTTCGCGGACAGTGTCTTCAAGGAGGACGTTGTGATTGGTTTGGTGTGGTTTGGTAAAACTTTATTTCCCACAGTAGGGGTCCTGGAGGACACTCGGCTAGGCGCCAGGTGTAGAGGGCAGCTCCCACGTCGGCACAGAGAACCCGAAGCTCTCCGCCGCCGCGCGTGCCTCCTGGACCGCCCGAAGCTGATCATGTAGTGAAGCACTTTTTAACACTTTGTCCCAATGTTCCTTGTTCTTGGCGTAGGCGTCGCTCAATGCACAACCACACAGCCTATGGTTTAAGTCTACATGGTCACTGCACCGTTACCACACATGTTGTCCGTCGTAGTCTGGGTCGACGTGCTTCATGCGCCAGTGGTTGGGATATGAGTTCGTTTGGAGCCAGCGTAACGTGACTGATTGGCTGCGGGTTAATTTCTTATCCGGGAGAGGAAATGCTCGTCTGCCTAGATAAAAGTGCTTAGTGAGTTCGTTGTACGTGAATAATTGATCTCAGTACACGATATGTGGAGTAGCAGGGGAAACCGAAGGGACGAGATCGATGAGTCCTGCGGAATCTCATTGAGATTCCGCAGGCCGCCCCCTAAGCTGCCCATGTGTGCCGGGAACCATACGATGGAGTGATCGGTGATGTTACTTCCGCCTAAGATCCGTAGCATCGTCTTGTCTATCCCGCCCTTGGCGAAAGCTCGAGTGGCTGCTCTAGAGTCACTGTATACAGTTGTGAAGTTCAAGTCTTTTAAAGCTAGTGCTATCGCTGCTTGTTCAGCTACCTCTAGCTTCTTGGTGTAAAGAGTGAGTGAGTTGTGCGTACGCCCGTGTCCGTCGACTACTGTTACCGAGTAGGCATGCTTTCCCGGTATGTACGCTGCATCCACGAAAGCTGTCTGGTCGGGAAACTGTGCCGCGTCCGCAGCGAGGACTTTTGCGCGGGCGAGCCTTCTTCATTGATTGTGGATCGGGTGTACGTTTCTTGGGAAGAGGGACACTTTTATGGCTTCTCGCACGACTTTAGGTAACTGCAGGACGTTGTCCCTTTCTACTATGGTGTTCAGGCCGAGTGTAACGAGAATCTCTCTGCCCGCTTTGGTGCTTGATAGGCGTGCAATCTGTGCCGTGTGTTGTACGTCGATGATTTCGGCAAGGATTTTGTGCACTCCTAGCTGTAAGAGTAGTTCAGTGGAGGCATTATCGAGGAGCCCCAAAGCTGTCTTGAAAGCTCGTTGTATGTGTACTTCAAGCCTTCTCTGATGTTCCTTTTTCCAGTTGACCATTGCAGCCACGTATGTGATGTGACAGAGTACAAAAGCATGGACCATTTGAATAGCGTTGTCCTCGCTCAGTCCCTGCGCCGAAACATCGGGATCGCGTTTGCAATCTTGATCGTGATGCTATCAAGCATCGACCAGTTGGACCCGTTGCTTTGGATGATTAATCCTAGAATTCGTATTTTATCGACCGTAGGTATGCGATTTCCATCCTTGTCGTGTAACTCTATGCATGGTGTGTGGTGTCGGCGCCAGTCGTTGGACGGCGCCCTGGTCTTGGGGGGTGGTAGACGAGTAGCTCGGATTTTCTAGAAGAGCAGCGTAGTCCTATTGGGGCAAGATGGGCCTGGGTAACCATAATGGCTTCTGGCATGCGCGCTTCCAATTCCGCATCGCTGCCACCGGTGCTCCAGATGGTAACATCGTCTGCGTATATGGTGTACTCTTCATCAGCATATTTCACCCAGTGCGCGAGAAACCTTTGTCATCGCCAAGTTAAATAAGAATGGCGAAAGTACTGAGCCTTGTGGTGTTCCCTTATCGCCAAGATTAAAGCTCTCCGAGACGTGTTCGCCTATCCGGAGAATGGCCGTATCGATCATCCAGAAACGCCTTGACGTAGTGGTAGAAGCGCGTTCCGAGATTGTGGTCAGATATGGATTTGACAATGGCTTGATGTTGGATTTTGTCAAAAGCTTGCTCCACGTCGAGTCCCAGTAGCGCCTTGGTGTCTCGTGTGGGGCGATCCAACACACTTTTTTTTATTCGTAGCATAGCGTCTTGCGTTGAGAGACCTGGCCTGAAGCCAATCAGCCAACCTTTTTCCATTCATTTAATCATTTATTCATCCTTCATCTCATAGCCTACTGATGCCCTGAGGCAATGAATATCGAATAAAAAAAAGTACTCCTTTTCTTCTACGTATTCCGATTGTCTATTCAGGATGACGTGTTCGGATAGCTTTCCTAGGCAGGACGTCAGTGAGATCGGCCTTAGGTTGGGTAGGCCCAGCGGCTTGCCCGGTTTTGGGATGAGGACCGTATTGGCATGCTTCAACTCTGCAGGTAGTTGGCCAGTTTTCCAGTTCTAGATGTCTTTTTAAACCCACCAAAGTGGATGTCTAGATGCCACATGTAGTAAAATATGAAGGCAAGTGTAATACTGGTATTATTTACAATAATCATTTATACATGTAGTGAGTGCTCTTGGACTACAAATTGTGCGACTAGGTGACGGGTTTCCAGTTCTATAGAAGGGTAATTCATGCTTCTGGTAGCTCTCCAGTCATCCATATTTTATACACAAATTTCAGCAGTCTTTTTGGCATTATCAGAGATGTCGGCATGCATAGTGCAATGTGGTGTCTCTGAGCGTTGTGCTGCATCTTTCCTGGATGATATTAGGGTATTTGAGTTTGAGTTCTGATGCATGTCTGATGAAGCTTTATGCATGTCTGCTCCTAAATGACTGTTTTGGTTTTTACTACAATTTTGTACGTTTAGAATCTCTTGGTTTAGTTGGACGAGCTGGAAACTTCGGAAAAAAACTCGCCCAAAATGTTGGGTTGCTGTTATCTTTTTTGAGCAGCGGGTGTTACCAACTTAGCAAAATGTGAAAGGAGTATAATCCGAAATAATTTTTGTCCCTATTGTACGTTTTTATACACGCTACTTAACTGTCTATTTGGTACACGTATTCCTACCATGAAACTTTCTTTGCATTCCGTCTGATATTAGCGATATAGCCTAGCACTTTAAGTCATCAGCAAGTTTTCCACAATCGTGCTCCTACACAGAATGCACAAGTATTGTTTGTGATTTTTACTCCAATTTACAACTTTTTGTCCACAATATCTATGTTTTTCACGTGTGGTTTTCATTTTGTGGGATGTCTAGTGATGGTGCTGATAGGAAGGGACAGTAAGACTTTCATTTATTTTATCTGTGCTCAGTTCTGCAAAGTATTCATTTTCTAACGTGGTATTTGTTCAGAAAGTGGCCAATCGGCAAGGGGCATTTCCAGCGCCAGAGCCTTTTAGGAATTATGGGTTGGCTGGATGATAACTTCGAAAAGCAGGCACTTGATTAGTCCCCCTGGTGTCATAATAGGTATCCCGAATGAAATAAATAAATAGAGACGTCTATGCAAAGGCCAAACCAAGAAGGCACTTTTTTTCTCAGGACAGCGGTATGTAGGTTCCCTGTGGCCATAAAAGAGGTTATTTGTGCTTATATATTTACGATATGTAATCTGCTGTCATTCCGTTGCCTTACCCAGAAAGGAGGGTGCGCATTGTTACTCAGTTATCACATAAGGCACCGGTAACAGTTTTTACCCTCTAAATCATGCACGGTGCTGTGAGGTTTGCTGCTAAGCATAAGAAGAAACTGCTATCCTTTATGGGTAATAATGATTACAATGAATTCTAAGTTTGTTTTTATTTTACCTATTTTGCAGAGGCGCTGCTCTATGTTATTATTAGACGCCTCTCGAGAGATCGCTAGCTTGGTATCAGCCTCCACTTCAGACGTTATATTTTTTGGAATATTTGTGTTCTGTGGGGCAATGTTTGTCACCTGTCGGCAAAAAGCTATGAAGTGCTATTGACTTAAGCATATAAGAAATATTTATATAATTTCTCAACAAACCAAAGCTGTTCTATTGCATTATTGAAAACATCTTGATTTTGAAGAATGAATAAGGGATTTCATTTCTCTTTGGACTATACAAGGTTTCTTCTTCTTTTGAAGGTAACTTATTCGCCACTACGCCAAGCCGAGGACGGGCGAAGTTCATTGGCTCTTTGGATGTAGTGGAGGTTCGTCGCGAGGCCATGGGCAACGAGACAAGCGATTGCCTGGCAGCAGAAGCCTTCCGAAATCCCTACCCACTATTCACGGGTCCTCTTTTAGAGGTGACAATTCAGCGTGGGCTGAATCTGCTGCGTTGCAGGCCAGCGCAGCAGGCTTCATTCTGGAGCGCTAACAGTGCGTTCCTTATCTGTGTATCTCTTTTGGGCTGGAATACAAGTATGTTTGTCTTAAATGTTTCTTAGCTTCTGTGAAAAACACATTTTCTTTTGTTTGATCCTTCAAATTTCGTTCTTTTTTTTCCAGTGTGAAGACATTGAATACCCTGAATGGTCTCCTTCAGAGTTTGCGCCATGAGGGGCTAGAGTGTTACACTTGTCAGTCAGGGTGTATAGCGAGCGCATTTTGTACAGTTCCTTGCCCACGGCACCTGTATGGGCCGTGACCGCATCGCTCAGAAACATCTGCGGGGTAGGGTACGTAGGATCCAACTTCTATATTATTTTGAATGAAAGTGTTTACATATCCTGCAGAGCATCGCAGTGCGTTACTAACATAAAATTTTCACGAAACTGACATGAAAAAAAAAATCCGGCAGGGGGAATGCAGCGACGAGAAAAAAACCCGGCAGTGAAAGGGTTAAGGTGGTCGACTTCTATTCTTGCTGGTAGCGTGCTTGCATAACATCTTAATATGAGGTGTTTCGTTGGTATTTATTTACCATATTTCCATATATATATTGCCTACACATTTGCGAAGCTGTTTCAAAGGACCATTATATTATTCTCAGAATGTCCAAAAGTATATTAAGGCTGCATATATGATTCACAGAACGCAGAGAAAGTAATGTAACATGTGTTTTTAGTGCTTTTCAGAACCTTTTTCAATAAGGCTGTGTACCGCCAAATTGCTTAGAGTGCCACGATACCTCTGGCAGCGAATCGACGCTGTAATCAGATATTATTTATCGAAATTGGCACTTTCAGCCAACATTAATGTATTCGCCACTTTACTCAGCATAAGTATTCAGCACAACAATCAGGATATGGCCCGTATTTTGGTGGCTGTAACACGCATCCTTTATTTTTGCTGTTGTCTCCGCACCTAAAATGAAAAGATGAATATTTATTCATTTTAAAATTGTCGTCATCAACTTGATATAAATAAAGCTCAAAATATTCGGTCGTAAATTTTATACAGTCCTCATTAAACACCTTCAGTAGTTTATTATAAAGAAACATCTCAAAGCCTTGCACATTATCTTAATAAACATTAACAAATGCAGCCTGTAGCTATATACCTTAGCTCAGGATGCCGCTCGAAAGATTTAGTTGATGCTGCGACTTACATTTCATCCCTTTATGAATAAGCTAAGGAACATGGAAGAAAGCTAGGCTACAGGACATCCCTGAAAAACTGCAGTAAATAATGATAATGGAAACTGAGGCGCAAAAAAGATGACCACACAAAAGGAAGAAACCTCAGAGGACAGGCGCTTACTAGCAACAAAATCGTTTTACAACAAAACACCGCGAGTAAGATGAATCCTGCCAAGCTCAACTGCAACAAACTACAATAATATTTGTGCATCGCGATCAGATAACAAGTGAAACCATGGAAGCGTACCATATCACTAAGAGTGAAGCAAGTTTCAGCCAGCCATTTATTTTGCTGACTGGGAAAGATTTTTAGATGATAACGACTAATCATATTTTCGTTCTTGTTATTTTGTGTCCTTTTTTCTGTAGTTTTCGTGAACCTTATTTATATATTCCGATCGTGAATTTAATGCTTTTGTTGCCAGTAAACGCTTACCCTGTGTCGGCTTTTCCTTCAGTGTGCTCATCTATTTTTGCGCTGCAGTTTCCATTATGAATATTTACTAATGAACCCAACTTTCTGCCCTCCTTCAGTGTATTTCTATTACATTGGAGCTGTTATATGTTCCGATTTTACTCTCGTTGCCCCTGCCGTTCAAAGTTCTCTTAAAGCCATCTACATCTGCGAGGTTAGAATGGCTTCATGGCCCGACCGGTATGGGCTATGTCCTACGGAATTCCAAATCATATCCGCTCGCATAACCTACGCATGGGTCACGCACTGAAACTTCGTCGTTTGATGCGGTCGAAATGGTGACGTCAAACACGGTACCTGAACGATTGCCTCTCAGATGTCTTTGGGAATGCTAGAAATAATCGTCAACGACACCGTTACAAGAACTGGTGCCGACCAACAAACCAGGTAAAGAAATCTTTTCGAATAATCTTCGCTCCAGCCTTCCCACAAGAAAAACACCCCCTCCAGGAGGAGGAAAAGTTTTGACCATTGGCCGTGGACCGTTAATCTAGCATTCTAGGGCACGGACCCAAGATATGCTACCAGCCGTCCTTGAGTGCACCTGAAAAACTGGCTTTAAAGAAGTCCATCACGCGACACGTCCACGATCAAGTTTGTATCTGCTTTATGCCGACGCACTCATTTTTTATGCCTCCTACCCATCATATGGCTTCGCATAACTTAACAGTTTTGCAGTCAAATTTGTAGTCTTGCCCAAGGAATCCTTTGTTTTCAGGACATCCACAGAAGCCATAAGAAAAATTCAAAAAAGAGACAGTCAAACTGAAAAATGTGAAAACAAAACAGGTAATAGACTTTCTAAACGACTTTAACCTTACTTGTCGTGCCAAAGCTGTAAGAGATGCATCCACCAACAAAAATCAACAAATATTTTTCCGCCTAGACACATAAACCAAACATTCATTTTCGCTGCATTCAGACTGAAAGAAATTCTTCGAAAAAAGGTTGCCTCCTCTCTGCTGCAAATGCAACTGTCAACACTGTAGAAGAAGGAAGGCACAACAGTCGTTCCTAGCCTTTCCTTACTTCGTCCCCAACATGGCGCGCAGTCTGCTCCTCGAGCTCCACGTACTCGCGCTTCCTCTTCCTCGTCCTTCTCAACCATCAGGCTGAAATCTTCAACACACTCCCGGCTTCGAGGTGACAACCGGTAAGAGATAGGGTTGTCCAATAGGCCGAACTATCTCCTATCCTTGCTGTAAACGAATTCGATACGAGCAGACTATCCCATCATTACCCACTAGGCATTGCACGATAACACCAATTGGTCAAACAGCTTTCGCGCATTGTTCACCGTGACACATGCCTGGCTCAATAGCACTGGGGTAAATGAAGATGTTTCTTCTTGAATTAACAAAAGCTTCAGTTTCAGATAGCAGTGTTCCGAGCTGCGGCGTATCAAATCTGCTTTGCCAAACGTTTTTCGCAGGGGTACCTTAACGATTCTGATCACTATTTCCTTTCCCCTCGAAGCAGCTCTATCAGCAATAAACTTCCGCGTTCTACTATTACTAGCCCGGTAGGCTTTCACATGTAACTGACTAATAGAAATTTGAAACTTTGCTACGTCCCTTGATGGTCATTTGAGCATTCAAGCAAATCAACAGCTCTCATTTCGAAAGGTCGATCGTTCTGCAGTCTTTCGCATGGAAACGATGCTGTTACAACAGCGGAGGCTTTCAGCCCAAAACGCTTTGCCTAGACCCATTTAACACACTGACGAGCTCGTGTCACCAGGCTCCTTCATCGTAGCTCGATTAGTGTGTCGCCCACATCGCCATGGAGAACATTGCAATATATATGCAACACCACAAAACGTGTTGACGGATCTTCCACAGGGGGCAAAAAAGGCGTTACTTCAGTGGACTTAACTGAAGTATTCAGAACTCAGTAAGAAACGGTGTTCCAGAAAAGGCCAAGCACCTTCGTGAGTGCACAAGGTAAATCTGTTGATGTATCTTCATCGATGTTTTCTTATTGTGCACGATAATTCGTAGCCCACTTTTTTAGCGTCATGCAAGCACCGCTGATGATACTATATGCCTCTTCGTACACCTCACAGTGTTCGTTGGAACTCAAAAAGCCAGTGACGAAGTCCTCGAGGTAGAAGCAAGCGGAGAGGAGAGCAGCTGTACGTTGTAAATAGGCTTCAACGTGTTCTAATGGCAAACGTGTGAAGTGCACACGCGCCATTTTGTGCTCCTGAATGGCCGACAAATTACTCTCGGGCAGTGGTGTATGCCGAAGCCGTAAGAAACGCACATCTTGGTCATGCCGTTGAAACGCGAGCTGCACATCAGCTGTGAGGCCTATCGAATTCAGTAGGAAAATCACTAGCCACATCACCATACCGTCCAATGAGGTAAATGACTTTCCTCGAGTGGTCGTTCACTGATGAAAAACTATTAGGGTGCGACGACGCATTCAAGACGACGCGTAGCCGCTTTGTTGTAGATTCTGTAATTGCAGCTTTTGTGAGGCATGTAATAAATCTGCTCTCCGAGATACTGCTCGCACGGTACTTTTCCTGTATACTTCTCCACTTGATGTTGCCTGACAGCTGCGTTGTACTGCTGAAGCAAGTCGGCACCAACGCCAAGGCGTTGAACAAAGCTGTACTGCAGAATGGGCGCCACCGAACGAGTGTCATCGAGTCTAGCATCCAAGGCCTTTTCCGGAAGTGTGTGACTTCATACCCGACGTCTTTTAGCTGCATGTTCTCGGTAAATTTGTCTAAAACTACGTTGTCTTCGAAAGCGGTCATTGAAGGGTCACGTACGCTAATGCTGTTCAGCTCCCACAAACGGTGGAATTTATTCGAAACTTCTGAGTCGACAGTCTCGTTCGTAGCACGCAAACTGTCCCTACTTGAGATGAAATGCCTCCATGACAAGACATAGGGCCCATACAACGTCGAACCAAGCCTTGTACTAAAGGCTACGAGGCTATTTGCCTGGTCATGGGAACAGATTTCATTTAAAACGAACATTGAAAGTTGGTCTGCCCCTATATAGCAAATCGATTCCTTTGCCGTGATTCAGGCCAGGAAAACCCATCGTATCAGCAAGATACTTCTTCGCACCAACCAACTGTTTAACAAGCACGTGTGCACTAGGAACTTCAGCCAGTGCGTCGCTTATATACGGAACTTCTATGGCCTCAATTTTGTGTTTGATGTTGTCATACTGGCTTCGTAAATTTAGGCGAACCAAATTGAGTTCGCGTGTTGGTGATTCCGTAGATATCCCAAACATTTTTATGGCCAAATCGATAGTCTTCATGGGCTTTAGTCCTAACTCCCGTGAGACATAGGTTCTAATGAAAGTCCGTTGGCTGCCGTTATCGAACAGACCTCTGATATGCACCGACTGGCTCTCTGTGATCAACCAAGATCTAAACGTTTGCAATAGCACTTGTGTCTGTATATTACTGGTTGTTGCATTAGTAGCCACGGCATGCAAGCTGACTCTGTTTCCAGTAGTAGCTGTTTGCCGTGAATGATGGACATAATTGCAGATTGAAGTCGCATGCCTGCCCCCACACTGCAAACAGCGAATGTTAAAACGGCAATGTTTTGATCTATGCCCGGGATTCGTACATCGAAAGCAACGATATGATCTAGCTAACAGGCTTCTCCGCTCTAGCAGACTCATGTCGTAAGTGCAACAATGTGTTGAATGCATCGTCAAAAGGCAGAAGAAGCACTCACCGCCACTAGACGTGACGCTGTGTAGAACAGAGGCAGAAGGCGAGGAGCTCTGAGGCGAGCAGCATAATTTGTCGTTACCACTACGTGCGGTCACGACCGGCGTACCGTGACCCACTACGTGCGGTCATGACCGGCGTGCCGTGACCCACTTCTTGACTGCTCGATCGCCCAATGGATCCAGTTAGTTCTCGAGCTTCCACCTTTATGCATAGGTGCTCTAGCAACCGTTGGATCTCCGCTTCTGGCGACTGCTGTGTATTGCCATTTAGATTGATGCTTCGCTCCTTGTAGTAGTCTATCACGATATCACTCGGTATCACTTTTACAAGGATCTCAACCAGTATCGCAGAGTAAGATAACTCAGCACACTGAGCGCATGCAACCATCTGATGTTGATGTTGACGTAGTCCAGATTATTGCGTAACGCAACCACGTCTGCAGGAGACCTGATAGGCTTAAGTATCCGGAGGTTGCCCAAGTACCACTGGATAATAATCTCTTGATTTCTGAGGCGGGTCTTTAGTATGTTGATGGCGTCGCCGTTTGATGTTTCTGACACCTGAATTCCCTTGATTGCTTGCACCACCATTCCACTGAGCAGGCTCTTCAAGTAATGTAAGCGATCTATATTGCTCAGGTCTGCGTTAGTGTACACAGCATGATGGTACATGTCCCAAAAGGCTGGCCAATGGGACATGTTGCCATCCAAGCGGAGCAAGTCGAGCTTTGGCAGGCGAGACCCAACTCGGCGTGCACGTTCAGCAACACCAATCGCAGTAGGTTGACTGTCTGCCGTAGGGATTTCACTAGCAGTGCCGGTAGGATGACAAGGAGCATTCACAACAATGAACGGCGCTTGCAAGCCCTCGATGTGGTGACTAAGTAGACTGAAAGTTTGTGCGGCTGAGTCTTCGTATTGTAAAACTAATGCAAAATCTTCTGTCACCTCCTCGTCCGAAAGAAATGTCTCGAGCTGTTCGTTGAGGGATCGCAGGCCTTGGCTGCACACTCTGAGCCCGCTCCTCGAGCTGCCTAAAGGTGAGCAGAGTGCCAGCGCCTGATTCGATGAGTTGAGCAACTTCATTCTGAAGTCGGGTATGTAAAGCACGCTGAAAGGTACGCTTCGCTTTTACGCGCTCCATCTGGAGTCGGAAAAGCGGCTGGTGTCCGAAAGGCGTTTTTCTTCTCTTGGAGGTTCGCTGGAAAAGCTCCGGTAGCCTACCTGGAGGGTCGATGCATTGTTCTTGATAACCTCCAGGCAGTATCAAAGGCGGAGCTCACGATAGCCTCCCGGGTTTCGGCACCATAAATTGTGGAAGGAGGAAGGTACACCAGTCGTTGCTAGCCGGTCTTTACTGCGGTCCCAACATGCACTCACTCTGCTGCTCGAGGTCCACGTCCTCACGCTTCCTTTTCCTTTTAGTCCTTCTCAACCATCAGGCTCAAATCTTCAACAAACACTGGCTCGTTTGAAACATTTCGTAGCTGCGAATTCTGGTGTAGTTGAATTTTAAAGAATGAGAACCCAGGCCGTTTCATCGCCTTCCGTACTGATGTGGACGATTTGTTTTATTCACTGCCCCATTCCGAGCTGATGCTCTCCATTAGGGCAGACATCAGCGATAATTACGAGGTTGCCTTTATGAAGAGAAGTGGTATTTTCGTCAATGCATTTTTGGAACTGCTCGCATTCTACCTCACATCCACTTACGTTGAATGGCAAAGAAGCATGTGTCCACAAAGGTCCAGGATGTGCATCGGCTCGTGTGTATGGTGCTAAGCTACATTTTCTTATCCTAGATTGACTAGATAATCGAACCGGACATCAGTGGAATCATGTTAGGTGCGTTGAGGTAGGTCGATGATTATGTTATCTTTAGGGACAAAAACACCTTCAGCCGTCTTTTTGTCGACATACTTAGGGTATTGAAGGGAATAACTTTCGGCATCAGTGTAACCTTTGCCATGCCCGAAGGCAATATGCTATAGTTTCTTGACCTACATCTCACATTCCACGATGACCTAGAGTGCTGGCAATAGATTCCAAGGTATGTCAAAATGCTACTACACTTCCACTGAGGACACTCAAAACAGTTCAAGAATGGCATAGCACAGTCCTCTATTTGAGCGGTACTATTTAAGACTTGCCATCACATGGTGAAAGACAGCCCAGAAACACAGATCGTCCGGCTGTACCCGCTGGCTATCCTCTCACGTCATTGCCGGTGCATGGGAGAAGATGGCCCAAAAGATAAAAAAACCCTAACGACAAGTTTAAGGAGAGACTACAGAATAAGATTGCTATTCTTCCCTGTACTCATCGCACATCTCTTGGGCTAAAAAAGGTCGCAGCACGTTATAACATCGATGTAGTTTTACAGCGCCAAGCTTAGCAGAATTTGTCGCTTGGTAGAGGATAGGAGCGAACAACAAAACACTACTGAGCGCATGAAGTGCGGCAATAGGCATGGAAATCCTTTTTTCGCCTGCCAACGTAATGCGGTGTATTTGACCCTGTAACATGTGGGGCTCTGTATATCAGCCAAACAGATTGCTTCATTAACACGTGCCTCTCTGAACATCGCATGTCATTAGAAAATGGCATGGGCAAGCATCATGAACCTCATATAAGAAACACCCAGAGCACAATGAATCCTGCTAAGCTCAATAGCTCGGTATCGTTCAAGAGTAAAGTATACAACAGTTGCACCTTGCCTGTACTCACCTATGGGGCTGAAACGTGAAGGCTAACCAAGAGAGTTTTACTCAAGTTGAGGACAGCCCAGAGGGCTATGGAACGAAAAATGGTAGGGGTAACATTAAGAGACAGGAAGCGTGCACAGTGGGTCAGAGAAATAACTCAAGTTACCGACATTCTAGTGGAAATTAAGAAGAAATGGACATGGGCTGGACATGTAGTGCAAAGAGAGGATACTTGATGGTCGCTGAGGGTAATAAACTTGATTCCAAGGGAAGGAAAGGGCAGCAGGGGGCGGCAGAAAGTTAGGTGGGCGGATGAGATCAAGAAGTTCGCGGGGGTAAAGTGGATGCAACTAGCACAGAACCGGGTTAAGTGGAGAAATGTGGGAGAGGCCTTCGCCCTGCAGTGGTTATAGTCAGGCTGATGATGATGATGATGTTGAAGCTCAATAGGAGCAAACTGCAATAATCTTTGTGCATCGCGACCGGAGGACAAGAGAGATCTGGAATACCATATTGCTAAGACTGAATCATGTGTCAGCGACCCATATATTTTGCTTACTGGGAAACAGCTTGCATTTTTAGATAGTAACGGCAAATCATCTTTTCTATCTAGTTACTTGGTGTCTTTTTTTTCATTCAGTAGTTTTCGTGCGCGCGCTATATTGTGAGCGTTGAATAAAACGCTTTTCTTGGTGTGGTGTTGTGCCAAGCGCGTGTGACGACGCACTGATAGCGCGTCTCATATTGATATATAAACGTTGAATGTCGGACGCTCCGGGTTCTTTCTGTTACGCACTAGCCTGCGAATAAACAGCGTCTGTTCGTCGTCCATCTTGCTCTGCCTCGTCGCTAGCGGCTACACAGTTGCTAGTAAGCGCTTGTACTGTATTCTCTTCCTTCAGTGGGATTTTTGGCGCGTTTGTTCCCATTAGGAAAATTTACAAACATGCCCAACGTTTTGCCTTCCTGAAATAACCGGTACCTCACGGGCCCTATAGCAGTAAAGTACTGGCCTAGTTACTACTGGCCTACCGTTACAACACATCGCAACCGGTTCAATGATTACTAGAAAATTGAATTTCGTCAATGCTCTAAAGTAAATAGGGGTGAATATTTTATATCATCTATTCCTGCATAAATTGTTCCTAAACATAGCGCAACTTCTGCCGTAATTTCTTGCTGTATTATCAAAACGGGAAGTTGTACGGTGCTTGGTGCATCAATATACTTCTGCTTTCGTGTACTTAGAGCAAAAACCTAGCGCTGGAATAATACGTCATAGGCCTCATGCCGAAGTTTCTGCCACACCTTTTAAATTAAATCCACTTGTTCTAAAAGATGAGTTTATACTCGCGTGATGCTTGTCAGTTGCACTTCCGCAAATTCAAGCACCAAAATACTGTCGAAAAACATAGTTGTTGTGATCCAGTTCCTGCACATGTGAACGGCTACCAATTTGGTTTGGTTTGGTTTGTGGAGTTTAACGTCCGAAAGCGACTCAGGCTATGAGAGACGCCGTCGGGGAGGACTCCAGAAATTTCGACCACCTGGGGTTCTTTAACGTGCACTGACATCGCACAGCACACGGGCGCCTTGCTTTCTGCCTCCATCGAAAAGCGACCGCCGAGGCCGGAGTTTGTTCGCAGAGCAAGAATCATAAAAAAATTTATGCACAGAGACATTATATCAAGATATTTATGGCCCTGTAATGGCCGATTATGGGGCTGAAATGGGCATTACGGAAATAAACTTCACGCGTTATCATGATTTGTGTTCCCTACTAATATCTCAACTTACTCTAAAATCACCACTTCAAGTGCTGTTGTATAGCACTCTACGGATAGACAAGGGCTTTTCTCAGGATGACTGCCATTATCGTAGCTCTTACCGTTCACAACGCAACGACCTGTAATAAAAAAATCATTTTTAAATTCAAAAAAGAATTCGGAGTTCACAGATTTCGGCCGATAGCAAAAATCTCTCGTTTAAACAACCTGCCTCTTGAAGTCATTACAAGGTAATTTAGTGAACAGTATAATGGTTCACAGGCCTTGGAAAGACCAAAATGATAGTTTAATGCGCCTAACGTTGAAAGCTTTGTAACATGCCCTAGGCACATCTGAGGCTGCACGAAGTTTCATTCGCAATGCTTAGAGGAAGCAAAGGAGCCATGAAAATAAATCAGCCAGTACTGAGGAACGAAACGTAGAATTTAACGCACTTGAAAAAGTCAGCTAATCTGAACACCACCGTGCGCGACCACCGCAAATATAAAAAACATATGCAATGTTTTATACCGAATGCACTATATAAAAAGGCTTAACGGGACCTTAAAAATGTGTGTGAAAGATAATGCACTCTCATTTTCTGTAAACCAATTATTGTATTATTCAGGTGTCCGCAGAGCACGCAACAGAGCCTGCGCCTTTCATTTCATGTAAAGCATTTAGTAATGAAAGCATTAGGAAGGATGGTAATAATAACATTTACTAACGAAGTATTAATCCATTATATTAATTAATTGAGTTACAAGGAAGGAAGGAAAAGCGCCATTTAGCCCTATTATATTTTTCTGCTGTTTTATGCCGTCTTTAGAGGTGTCTCCTTTTTTGTATCCCCAGGAGTCTTCTCCGTCAACCTAGTCCTCTTCTACCCAATGATCGGTTGCCCTTAGTCCAGGGCTCCGCTGGTTACTGCCGCCCTTTGAGCTCGCTGTACCAGTCTTGCTGGTCTTCGCAGCGGTCGCTGAACAGCAGAGTCTCCAGTTGCTCCACACTCGGGTTTTGTATTTTGGGGACCACGTCTATGTTTTTACAGGCCGAAGTGATGTGATATAGTGTGGGTTTTCCGTCACACCACGGACATCTGTCCGCGTATATGGTAGGGTGAATTTTGTTCAGAATATGCAGGTTGGGATATGAACTGTCTGTAAATGTCTCTAAGTGACAACTTCCTTTGCGCTGGGACAACTGTGCGCTGGGGGATATCGCACTCCTCTGCCTCTATAGTTTTATAGTATGGCCAAGTATTCCTTGGGTGCCGGCGAAAGTTTCGTTATTTCGTCGGATGCTCGGAAAGTAGCGTATGCTCGAGCTATCTTGTCAGCCTCTTGGTTACCTGCTACCCCCATGTGCCCCGGTACCCACATAATTTTGTATGTGGTCTTGTTTAGCAGCGAAAAGATTTACTAAGAAGGTCGGAGCTGAGCTTCGCGTATGCCGTATACCCCGACCGAGTGATGTCACGCGCCGCTCAGGTGGGCGCAGCCGTCGCTTCACTCCCCGTGTCAGACCGCAGCTTCGCCTGTCTCCGCATAGCCAAATTCTGCGCATGCCCTGCGCAGCCCCCTCACCAAACTCTGTCGGCGTTGCCTAGAAAAGTAAAAGAGGTGTGCAACTCCTCTTCAATAAATTATAATTAGTCTCCATCCAGGAATCGAACCTCCATCCTTTGAATCCCCAGGCGAACACTGTCTTGAAACGCTCTTCATAATTCCACTTGTCTACCGTGAGGACGATAGCGGGAATCACCGAGTGACGTATAGTGCGATCGGTGCGGAATTCGAAAATACCGAAGACAAAAATAGTTACGTCACTCACTTAAGGTGGCGTCAAGGATGTGACGTCACCCATCTGTGGTCAGCTATGAGGAGCAAGCGTTGCTGTAGCACTCGCTTGCGTTGGAACAGAAGCAATTTTTGTAGTCAGCTATAGTAAAACTGCTACCTGGAATTTCATGCAAGGTAGAATCCCGCCGAAAGAGGCGAGAGTCCTGGCCGACAAAGAGTGGACGCGCTTCGTCAGCCTAATATGGACCCCAGCGCACGCGTCGTTTCCGGCAATGAAGCGGCACACGAGTTAGCCCGCACTATCTACTTCCGGGTAACTGTAAAACCGCCGCATTGCTTGGATGAACGCGCTCAAACATATTGTGAAATCATTGCGGACTATAGATTAAACAGAAAACTACTGCCACCGCCAGATAGGACACTACGTAATATAGAGGCCACTGCACGGCGGTGACTGCAACCTGGATATTTCGTTAACCCAGTATTGCCCTTTCACGTACAACAAAGGGAACAGGAAAAGGATCTTTGTAAAGCATGCGGGGAACGAGCTACTCTCGACCACATTATATGGGAATGCATCCGCCGGGGTAGCTCAGTAGTTACGGCGCTCGACTACTGTTCCCAAGGACTCGGGATAGATTCCTGGCTCGGCAGCAGCTTTTCGATGGAGGCGAAAAGCAAGGCGCCCGTGTGCTGTGCGATGTCAGTGCAGGTTAAAGAACCCCAGGTGGTCGAAATTTCCGGAGTCCTCCACTACGGCGTCTCTGATAGCCTGAGTTGTTTTGGGACGTTAAACCACACAAACTAAACATTATATGGGAATGCGTCGCCTCACCTGCAGTCGAGGAAAATAGCAATAGCAGAGAGACCTGGGAAGCCCTGCTGCGGAGCGAAGACCCCGCTCGGCAGCAACAAGCCGTCCGCCGAGGGGCGGAGGCCGCGAAAAGGTAAAATCTCTTTGTTAGCCTTTAGTCGCGGAGGCTTTTAGCCCCCATACCCTAAGCCTGCGTGCCGGGTATGGGACATAAAAGCCTCGACTTGGAAGCTTAGGAGAGCTTAGCTGTTTGCGAACGGCGCAGAAGACTGGACAAATTAACTTCTGATCCCAAGGTAGTCACTGTTTTTCGCTACGTATATCCAGGCATAGCAGAGCTATTTCAATTTTCATTTTTCTTCTTAGTGTTTTTTAATTTTGTCGCTCTCTTCGAGGAGTATACGGAGTGCGTGAAGACCTATTCTGCCATTCATGTAATTTCGACAAGCTGCTTGACACACCGCTAGAGCAACTGCTTCTTCATCAGCCTCTGCTAGCGTGCAGTGTCGCATAGACGCACTGTTCACTTCGTGTAGGGATGAATGGACCACCGTGGTCATTGAAATTTTATTGTCTCCCACTCTCGAGGATGCGTCTGCATACATTGTCGTGTCTTTAGGAGCGTATGTTTTCTGAATAAATTCGGCCCTTGCTTCTCTTCTGCCTTGGTGGAGGTTGGGGTCCATGTTTCTCGTGATTGGAGCTACCTTGAGGGACTTGTGAAGTGCGTCGGAGATCGTATCCGTCCTCGCTATTTATTTCATATGCTTGCGGTATCCGAGTCTCTGTAAGAGCGCTCTTCCATTCGTCTACAGTAGCCTGAGTCTTTACGACTGAAGCTGCGGCCCGCGTAGCTCATCGAAGGTTTTTTGGCAATCCAAGAGCTATGAGCTTCTCTGTCGACGTGTTGAGCGGCATTCGGAGCGCTCTCTTATACGCTTTGCGTAGCAGGTCATCGCTTGTTGTATTTCGCTGTTGTTGAGGCACTGGTAGGGTAGGCTGTACAAACTTCGGCTTACTACTAGGTTTCTAACAAGTTTTAGTGTGTCCTCTTCGTGAATGCCATGCCCCTTGTTGGTGTTGCGAGGGATCACGCGTGCTACTTTAGCGTTGTTGCTTTGCGCAGAGGAAACATGTGAGTACTGCGTTGGTTGGATGGACCCCACATACCCAATATTTTTATTGTTGTATTTTCGTGATGGGCATTCTTTCAAGTTAGCTGTTGAGTTTCAGGTACTTACTGGTTGGGACCGTTCGGTTTTGTTTGCCTCTCCACACTTGATTCAGGTGCAATTTCTCAGTCGAGCAATCGAACCCTCTTTCTGCGAGATATTCTTGTACACAGGAGGCCGCTCCCTGTAGGTTTTCGTTCTCCCCGAAGGAACCGGTGTTCGTCCAGACTGTTATGTCCTCTGCATGCATGGCGTGCATTACTCCTTTGATCTTTTCTAGTTTTTGTACTAAACCTATCTTAGCTATATTCAAGAGGATAGGTGCGATGACTGACCCTTGGGGTGTTCCTTTCTTTGGCGCATGGATTTTGTGTGATCGAACGTCTCCCATACCGATGGTATCAGTTCTATTTGACGAAGGATTTGAAGTCGCTGTGGGTTTTTCGTCCGCAGTCCCGGTAGTCTAGACCTGTAAAGATCGCTTTATGACTGACGCTTTCGAATGCTCCTTTGATGTCGAGCGGCTTTACGACATTTGCACCCCTAAGGGGGACGTTGCCGAGCACATTGTGTATTTGGAGGAGCACGTCCTGCGTCGAAAGCTTTTTTTCTGAAGCCGAACATGGTATGGGGGGGGGGGGGGGTACACGGTAATTATCGTTCATTTAATTAGGCAGTCTGAGTGCCACCATCCGCTCGTAAGGCTTGCCAAGAACAATGTGAATGAGTTAGGCCTGAGTTTGTCACTTTGGAGCTTTTTTCCCGATTTAGGGATCAGAATAACTCCTGTGTGTTTCCAGTCTTCGGGAACTGTCTCAGCCTCCAAGCGTTTGTTTATCTCTTGTATGCGGTCGTCGCTCAGGTCTCGGCTCAGGGCGTTGTCGATTCGGTTCGCTCCTGCTGCCGTGTTTCTCGTCGTATTCTTTACGGCCGCGTAAACGTCTTCCACAGTTATGGGGTGGTCGATTATCTGACTTTCAGCTCCACGATATTTTCATTGGTATTGTCAAGGGTTGTGATTCCTGAAACATGTTTTTCGTGCCTTCTCTAAAAGGTCAGTGTCCGAACCCTCAAAGGAGCGGAGGAATCTGTGGATGCTTTTACTGTTTTCTGATTTCATTTTGGCCGGATCGATTCGTGCTCTTAGGAGATTCCAGGTTCTTGCCGTGCCTAGGGTTCCTCCAAACGGTTCGTTGAATTGTTCCCAATTTTTTTCGCGAGTGCGTTGCGTATTCTTCAGCTTTTGCTGTAACTTCTGCTATGCTTAGGTTTAATTTCCCGTCGTGTTTTTGCTCCCGTCATCTTTTGGTGAGACTACGTCTGGCTTCCCATAGCCGGAGAGGGTGCCCATCTACTTCAGGCATTGTTGTTCGCCTTGCACTCTTTGTGGATTTGTCTCGAGTTTTTCTCAGCATGCCACTCCATTCTTCCAGTGATTGGATGCCGCCTTCAAATGTTTTGCAAGCCCCGCGAAACGCGTTCCATTTTGTCGGTTTTATTGTGCCCTATCTGGCGTCTTATCCAATCGGACACTATTCACATACGGAGGATAAAGTGATCGCTACCTATGTTTTTTTTTTTCATCATGTTTTCGCACTGTGAATCTCTGCTATTCCTCACGTACGTGAGGTCCGGGCAAGTGTCGATGCTCAAACGTTTACAGATTTTCATGGGTCTAGCAGGATCTGTGATTAGAGTGCAGCCAAAATAACCGGCTATCTCCACCACTGTTCTTCCCTTGATATTTTCTTTCTGGCATTTCCAATTCCTTTCCACGGCGTTGACATCTCCTACGATAATGAGTGTATTTTCTTTGGCCAGCTTATGCGCTCTGTGGAAGAGTTCAAACAATTTGGCTTTTCTTTTTCTTCACGGGTTGTACAGGTTAAGTACGAATGTGCTCCCTCCACGTCGCTTGTTTGCAATGAATTCGACAAGCACGTGCTCGATGTCTGTCTCGGCGAGGAAATCGTGCCTGATGACGGTGATGGCTGTGCTGACTAGGACGACCGCTTTACTTACGTTTTGATTCTCATAAATATCTTATCCGTGTAAAGTGGGCTTGGTTCCAGTCTCTTGGAGCGCAGTTTAAAGGGAGGGGGGTGTAAGCTGTGTGTTTATATATTGTTTTATGAGGCCCTGCTTTTTGCGGTAGCCTTGCAGTTTCATTATCAAATTACTAATTATTCTTGTTCTTGCTCACACCTCTTAGTCATGTTTAAGCGTTACCTGTGTTGCGTTGTTCGACAGTGTACGCTCTTTCCGTAAAGTTTTCGTTATGTCTTTGTTTACGTAAAGCACTTTTCATTTCTGAGATCTGCACTGAAATTGTGCTTTGCGTTTGTTGCATTTGAGACAGGATTTGCCGCTTCATATCCTGCACCATATGCTGAATTCGTGTTTCAAGGTCTCCATTGTTGGATGCTTTTTGTTGATGTTCTGGAAGGATTATAGGGATTTCGAGTTCCGCCTGCTCTGCCTTTATGTTTTCTTTAGTTCCTCGATCTTGCGGTTTCCGTCGAGTGAGATCAAGCTCGCGTATCAGCGCATCGCTTCTGGCGCCTTTCGGTTCTTTGACACAAATAATTTTGTTGTTTGTGTTGTTTGTAGTGTTGGTGCTACTACTCTGTTCTATCTACCTAGTGCGGATCAATGGTAAATACCCAGCTTACCTTGTTGCCGCTTTACTGGGGAAGCTTCTTTTTCTGCTTTTCTTGATTGTTCCCCTTTTGTGAGCCGGTCGGCGACAGCGATGAAAAGGAATTGGACCTCGATCGGCTCCTCTAGGTCTCTCCCTCTGAGCTGAATCATCGTTTGCGTGGTCGCCCGCGTTGGTCACTGCGCCCTCTTTTTCGACTGAGTTTCGGCCTTGCTTTTTTTCAAGTCCGTCCGGACGCTCTTTGAGTCCGATGCGATGTGCCTCACCGCATACTAGGCACTTGAGGCACACATGGCACACGCATGAGGCACACATGGCACTTGAGGCACACGCATACTAGGCACACATGGTTTTTGGTCAGATTTTGAGCTCGGCACAATCCGCAAACAATAATGTCCTGTGTGACTCACATGTCGGAACGGTGCCCTTGCTAGACGCAGACGCACCACACTTGCCTCGTGGGGCGGTACTGGTAGCATGGTGGTTCACCTCCGTATTATATAACAAATTTCGGAAAGATCGGCCGTCGAACGTGATGACTGCTGTCTTGGTTTTCCAAGTATCCTTGTCTCGAGAATGGTCACTCCTTGAGTTCTGATTCGCAGTTGTGCTTCGAGCTCTTCGGCAGATGCGAAGTGATAACTGCAGATTACTGCCCAAGCAAGTCTTCACTGAACAAGACATTAACATTTCAACGGAACCTCCATCGTCTTTTTGGGTTGAAAGTGATTGCAGTTCAAGATTTGATTCGCTCTGTGACCGCCATTCTCACGCTTCCTACGGCCCGTGTTGTCATACGAACTGGTGCCCTCCAGTTGATAAAGCTACTTAGACGCATAATTGGAGCACAAAAATCTGCCAAAACATACACAGTGTAGCGGAACACATGCCACAGCCAATTCGTATTGAATGGATTCCTCATCACCTTTTAGGTGCTTAAAGCCAGGCGGATTCTGCGACCCTCCTTTCACCCTCAACCTCGACATCGCCAAACCTCATAAAATTGGACACTGTTACCTGCTTTTAACAAGAAAGTAGTACCTGCGACGCCGTACACGTGCTCTTATACCTCCGTGTACGGTAAGCCTCCCACGCGGTCTAACCCGTGCAGAGGAGGTGGCGGTTCGGAGGATTACAATTTGGGTGGCCCTAACACCGGCAGTGATTCGAACGTGGCCTCAATTTCGAGATTGGTATCCACATCCTGGGTGCCCCGTCTGCAAAGCAAGAATACAGAAGCTGACATCCATCCCGTGCTGTGGGAATGTCCAGTGCTGAAGCCGACGCGGATCCGGCACCTGGTGGCAGCTAGCCTGTCCCCCCCCCCCCATAATCTGCTTGCATGTGCCACTAGGGACTCAGGACCCACATCATCGTTTACTCCTCGACTTCATTGCATCAGCGAATCTTTTTGCATTTATTTGACCTCACCCTTCATCATTCATAGCATTCTTTTTATTCGCTAAAGCAATAAACATCACAAAAAATAGCACTGAAAAGAAAACGAAGCATTGATGCCTAATTTGACAGGTGTTCACACAATGCGATGAAAATAAAAGTGCTCCGTTTTACCGTTTAGCGGGTTAATGCCCGATAGTAGCGCTTGCTGACACTTCACAGAGTATCCGCAGTACTGCAAACTTGGCTTCAAAGGCTACTCACAGCACTGCGAAAGGAAATAGCGACCTAGGGAATTTATGATGAAGTGGTCCGCATGACTGTGTTCCACCACGCCCGAATAGGAAACAGTGATACAGTATACGCCATGGGGATCTTTCGAAGTCTCCTTTACCTTTCGCAAAGATGTTGACAGGTTTTAGGGAGAGTACCGGTGCAGTGAACGTATCTAGGGAAGAAGGTGCTTGGCTGGTTTGTTCTCTTCTTTATTAGTTTTGCACCAACAGGGATTTACCTGCCGCTGAAAAGACATTGCCACTGTCACACCACTGAAGCTTGTCCATCGGCTGTAGCGCTAGCGTAACTAGCTGGTATGCGTTCTCTTTTCTCTACCAGCTCTTCCTCTTTTCTCCTAGGTTAGACAAACCTTTACGCATTGCACATTCATGTGCTGCCCAAATCTGTTTACTTATTTAAACACATTTCAATCGAACGTTTTGACCCTAGCAGCAGAGCTATTATGACAGAAAGATTAAACGGTATTATTCCACAATACTAAAAAAATGACAACTGTTGACAATTTTGAAATGAAATTCCAATGCCTGTTTAAATTTGACTAAAAACATTTGTGGGCAATTCATGTAATTCCTTTACTATTTTAGATACAAACTGTTCCAAAAGGGTTTGTTTCCGTCAGTATTGTATCTAATGTGTGCTATGTAGCATGTTTTGTCTCTAAGTATATTAGCTTACTGAATGACAATCAGAAGGTTTAGAGCATATATCCTGCCAAACGCTAATCAATGACATAAAGTGACATATATTTTGCTGTATGTTTAACATTGGAATCCCTCGTGTCCTTGCAATAGTACAGAAGTCGAGTCTTCTGCGTTTGCCATATATAAAGCTTATGTCTTTCTTCTACTTGTTCTTATTTTAGGCGCCGCAACGACTCTGACTTCAGGCTGCATGAACCCGTTATGGTTGTATCAAATGTCAGTCTCACAATCTATTTCTGAATATTTACCCATATTTTTTAGCCCCGCAGCGGGTCTGTTGGTGCGCCAGCATTGCCGTCGGAATACCGTAAACCCCTTGAGGGCGGGTTGCGTGAAAGAGCTGTTCTGAAAAAACTTCACGGAACTGTTCAATGCTGTCATTTTACTTGAAAAATTCTGGCATTGAAAACAGGACCTTTATAAATTTTGTCTTGATTCATTCAGCCAATCGATGGGGCCCTTCGCACCAAAATGCGGTATTCATAAATAACAGCTTCAGGACAGTAGTCTGATTTTAGGAATGAATAGGTCAGACGGTCATTATAGAGTACAATTAGGGAAAAGCAAAAAATAAAATATTATGTTCACGAGCAAGCTACTGCTAGTGTGGGCCGAGCAGAGATGAAAGTGAGTCTCAAACGAATTCTCCCCAGTGTCCCATTGCCTCCTATTCCACAGTGTAGCTATGTGGAAAAACCTATAAAAACTATTTTCACAGATTGAACATATTCATAATCAATATAACCTATTTGTCAGCAACGAATGAGCTGCTATTCAGATTACTTAATGTTGTCAGGCCTTGCAACATGGCGCATATATTACCTGAATACGTTAGCGTGCCTCTACAGTAGGGTTAAGCGATCTCAATGGTTGTTACTGATCGAAAGAAACATTTTGTCCTAGCGATGTTTGCTCTATTTCTTCATACGAAGGCTTTAACTGGGCGAGCATAGTGCTCATTTTAACCACGAAAGCACAGGATGTTGATTAAAGATTTAATAGGCCCCATCAGGTATTGTGCATAATATGAATAGAAAATTTGATGCCAAAATAAATGACGATGTCGATCACAATTACGTTTCGGTTCATACTTACCATTCTCGCTATCAAATCTGACAGTCGTTACTTTCTGACCTTGCGCACGGAACTATGTCATGAGTAATAAACACACTGCAGTCAACCTCATTAGGTGCATCATACTGCTGACTCCCAGGAATACATGCTCACCTTTCTCGGATCGAGTTATTATATAGCCCATCCTACGTCACACTTCTATTTGATCATGCTTCGAATAATCTTAGAAGGCGACCAACTATTTGTTTATAGTAGGTCCTGAGCACAAATATCAGAATTAAAATGTCACGTGCACATAAATCATACAGATGTCTCTTACGGTTAATACGAACATTAGTATAGCATTTGGCCCTTAAACACAATACAACACAGCATGCCGTTCACCTGAAGATTACTTGTTTGTCAAGTCTAGTTTGGTTCCGAGTGAGACCGGGGCTTATACATGAGTCAAGAACCGTTTTGAACATCAAAAAATTGAATGTTGTATCAAAGTCAAAATGGTTCGGCGATGTGAATTTGTTCTATAAGTACTCCAGGTAAAAAACGCAGGATTCTAATTGCAACCGCTGTTTATGTTAAGAACCGCAGTCGATTAGAAAAGGCAACTACCGGCTATGGGAAATGGATGTGTTAAGTTCTATAGAGCTCTGATTGTGCGGTGTTTTCCCTATCCGTAGTTATATTTGATTACAAGAAACAGAATGCAGCCGAATTATATGAGCATCTTATAGTGCGCGTTTCTTAAACAGTATTCTAAAACTTTCAAGGGGTGCCAAAATTAGAAACTCATAGGAAACGTTTGCTCGAGCACGCTATGCTGTCATAATTGAAAGTAAATAGACGTGCGGTTCGTTGAGCTTGCGTGGGCCAGATGCGAAAGAGATGCGTTTGCGTTTGGTTTTCACTTCAGTGGCCGGTAGTAGCCTACTACTTCATGTTTATATCCACCAGGCATGTATATAAAGTCGTTCTTTATAAAGCCATGTAACTACGCCTAGATGTGATGAAAAAAGTGTCTTGCGTTGCGATGCATGGAGTTTTTTGTTTGGCTCACAGACTACTAAAGCTACTATGACTCATGAACAAGTGTGTTCGATTTGCGTTTTCAAAGTAAATAATCGATTTTCAAGGCAATATAGTTTTTTAAGGAGCCTTGCTTTATTTAGGCATTGAAAAACATGAGAGAACGTGAGTAAGACGTTATATATATTTTCGTTCACGTATGCACCATTCACACAAAGGTCTTTCTTCTTTCCCAAGAATGAAGCGATCTCTTATTTACGTATGTCTGACGCTGAGGCTACATAGAATGACTTTATAGGAGTGTTTGCGATGAATGCACTATTTCCATTACGCGACGAATCTTTCATTTTTTTTTATTGGTTCACGAAACCCTCAGTTCGCAATCAACTTTTTCTTTACGATTTTCATAACTCTATTTTGTGTTCAATAGTCGTATTCTAGCTTCATGCTGCAGCAGCACACGCTTCAGCTCTCTCGTTGCCCCTGATTTCAACCTGCGGGAGTATCCTGTGGAACTAAATTGTCTCCGTAGCAATCCTGTTATTCAGTGCTGAAAAAACTGTAAGGGAATTTGTAAATATGGTGCTGTTCTGTAGAATGTTCTGTAATATTTCTCTATTGCAACTGAAATGACATGACATTGAGTGGTGAAGACTCGTTAACACTCGGGCAAACGTGCTATTTTTATACATTTCTCTTGCAATACAACTTTCCAACGTAAAGTGCTGTTTTACAACATTTCTATAATATGTTGTGTAATAATATAGAAATAGAATTTAATTTAGATTTAGTGCCAAAACTCTTGTTATTGGCTTCATGTGGTGTTGGTGCTTAAGAGAGGGTTTATTGGCACACTGAGGGAATAAGGTACCAGTGTGCACTAGCTTGGTTTACGGGCAATATTTGAAAGTGAATCAAGTACGTTTAATTCCTAGCATGTCTGGTAAAAATGCTGGATTAGTGTTTCAATTGCTAGATATTTGTTGTTGAATAGTTGCCTAGATAGGCAGTTTATGATTATTGAGTAAAATATATGTTTCGGCTTAGACTCTATTTGCAGTACATATTTGCAGACTATTTGCAGTACAGTTCTCTTCTTTGTGAGGATAGCTCATTTGATTCAATACAAAGGCTATTACGGGAGCTTCACCTTGTGGCTGTGATCGCCAACAAGGACAAAATGACGAGATAGACACACATCTGCGGTGTTGTGTGTCTCTCTTCATTTTATCTTTGTCTGCCAGTGCTGCGACACAGTAATTCTCGACAACCCCCAACTAGCCCAGCAGCATACCCTATTATTACGGGAGACATTCTTTATGCACCAGTTGAGAGATGCCTACTCAATTTGTGTACGAAATCCAGGCGTTTCAAGTGCAATGGTCTCGCTGAATTATATCCTATGCTTCCGTAATATAAGACAGTCGTGTTAGAGATCGATGGATATTGCATCTACCTAAGCGCTAAGCGCTACCGCAAAGGTGGTGGTGCCGTATCGAGGTGAGCGGCGATGATGATAAAACCGTGAGATGTGGCCAGCATTACCACAGCGGTAGAAAACCAAGGATGGACGGACCCGCCTCGAGAAGACATCACACCTGTCAGGATCCATATGGACGGCATTACACATCACATCCTCCTCGAAGTTGACTGGCGGCGACTCGGTAGAGCGCACACGTGCTTCGTGGTGCGATCGTGGAGTGCGACAAGCTAGTAAGCAGTGTCGGCACTGCTGGTGCACCTGGCACCCATCATAGTACGCTGCGTTGACAGACAGGAGCTTATGCTGAGGCAGCGGATACGTAGATGGCTGTTCACTGGGACGGCAGGTTAGATCTTGCCAGCGGCTGAGCTGGTCGAGCACAATTCGACGAACAGTAGCGGAAAGGTCACTGCTGGATGCGGAGTCAAGGGCTGCCATCGTAAGAACAGTAGCCAAGCGACCAAACATGAGCTTAATTTCCCGAACCTTTATATTTTCAATTCACCGTACCTTAAGATTTTTGAGCACTTTTGATACCGATGCCGGGCTTTTTATTTATCAGGAAGTGTAAATGTCCTCAGCGAAGCTTTTCTACAAATAGGCGACGTTGCCGTCGTAGGACACCCGAGTTGAAGCTACTTTGCAAAGCTTCAGGACCACCTCGATGTACGGAGTTGCGGGTCTCTCTAGGAAGCTATCCACGGTGAGCCAGTGCCTGTTCTGCACACTTCTTTCTTGCAGCGGTGTCACCGAAGCACTTGCTGAGTACTTCTACAAAACGTGTCCAAGACGTGAGGGCGTCTTCGTGATTCTTGTACCACGTAAGATTCGTGCCTGTCAGTGCGAACTCTATGTTGGCAAGTAGGGCGGTCGCGTTCCATTTGTTATACAAGATGACGCGTTCATAGTGCGTCAGCCATTCGTCCATAAGCTCACCGGCTGCGCCCGCAAAGCATGGAGGCTCGCTGTAATGCGGCAAGAAGGTGCTCGGTGCTGACCTGGGCGCTGCGTCTCCGTTCAGGGAAGCCTCATAAATGGAAGGTGGCTGTGATGTTATGTTATGGGCCCAGGTTCATCCAGGAACTCCGGCAGGTAACAGAGCAGGTTCACAGACACATGCACGCTTTTCTTTTCTTGACCAGCGTATCACGGGCAACACACATGCATACTGCCTAGCTTGCTACCTAGTGGGACATATCCAAACACAAAACCGTTCCACTTCTGTCCGCCCGCTCGTACACTCGATGCCAGTGCAGGCGAGTCCGCCGGTGCTCAGCGTCCGGTTGAGGCAAGACCAGCGGCCGGGGTGTGACGCGGGCTCTTTTCACGCCCAGTCGCCCGAGGGCTCGGTAGCGCGGCAGGCCACGCTCTGGCGTCTGTGTCCGGCGTCTGCTTAGCAGTTCGGGGTACTACGGTGGTCACGCCCGGGTACTGAAAAGACACCAGTGCGGCAGTACAAGTGCGGCGGCCAGGCACGATGGAGCAGTCGAGCTGCCTCCGGAAGTCGTTCGCAGTCTGGCGAAGCGCTGGGCGGCACCAGACCGCGGACCAGGTGCCCGGCAGATGCTGGTGATCCGGCCTTGGCCCAGGAAATGAACGCAGCTGCCAGCGACGCCCAGAAACGTCCGTCCCGTTCTCTTGCCCGAACCAACTCTCGCGCACTCTGTGAATGTGGTCTTTCCCGGCAAGTCTGAGAAAATCCCCTCGAATTCTTGGAGCAAGCCACGCACTTCTTCAGCTTGCACTTCAGAGAGACTTGACGCCAACTTGACGTCCGTTGCGCACTGCGTTCGATGCAAGCTCACAGAAGGTAGTTCTACTGAGTCCTCTTCAGGTGTCTCTATGTCCAGTGAGGTGGAGTCGAGTTCAGCAGCTGCTGAGACTGGATGAATAGCCGGAGGGTTTCATTCTTCATACTTCTTCAACATGTTAACGTGAAAAAGTTTCCTTTTATGTCCTAGGTCCACGATGTAGTCCACATCGTTTCTACGGCCTATCACATTGTATGGACCTTTCCACTGCATGAGCAGCTTATTGGATTCGGTCGGGGACAAAATCAGAACCTTGTTACCTGGTTTCAGTTTTCTGGGCCAACTTTTCCGGTTATAATAAAGTTTCTGTTTCTGACGTGCTCGTGCTAGTTGTTCGTGAGCAATCCGGCACGTATCCTCCAAACGGTTTCTGAGCTCGACTAGGTAGGTGTACGTTGACCGAGTATCTCCATCAATATGCTGATTAGTCCAGAGCTCCTTAAGTACTGTTAGTGGTCCTCGCACATGACGGCCGTAAATCAACTCAAAAGGAGAAAACCCAAGGCTTGCTTGTGGAACTTCCCGGTATGCAAGCAGTAACGGTGCCAGATACCTATCCCAAGACCTAGGTTTTTTTTGGCACATTCTCTTCAGCATAGTTTTCAATGTTCCATTGAACTTCTCCACAAGACCATTTGCCATGGCATGGTAAGGTGATGTCTTCAGAAGCTTGATGGGAAGAAGATGACCAACTTCACTCATGAGCTCTGAGGTGAACGTGGCTCCTTGATCGGTCACCATTTCTTTCGGTATGCCAATGAGGGAAAACATCTCAACGAGCGCTTCAGCAACATGCACAGCTTCAATAGCTGGAAGGGCACCGGCGTCTGGGTACCGTGTTGCAAAGCCTATCAAGATGAGCACATATCGGTTTCCTTTATCACACGTAGGTGAGAAAGGTCCTATGAGATCGACGGCCACTCGTTCGAAAGGAGTGGTAATCAGTGGCATGTTTCCTAAAGCGGCAAAGCAAACTTTGCCTTTCGGTTTTGTTCTCTGACACTTATCACATGACTTAACAAATCGTTTAACATCTCCATGTATGTCAGGCCAATAAAAGTCCTGAAGTTTACGATCAGTAGTGCGTCTGATCCCTTGATGTCCGGCCATAGTACTTTCATGTGCTATTTGTAAGACTGATTGCGGATTTTTGTGGAACAACAACCTGCTTGAAGATCCTTCCCGATGTCCTGCAGTAATATCGATAAAGAATATCCTCTTCTCCACAAAAATGGTACAAATTACCTTGACCTGGTCGGAATTCCTTATCTACCTTAAGGAAGAGCCGTTTTAAGGATACATCTTTCTGCTGCTCTTCCGCTAACTGGTCCTTTGTCACGTCACACAGAAGAATGGGTGGCACGCACAGCGGCGTTTTCTTTTCTGTCGGCTTGGCAAGGCTGCAACACATTGTCTAAACTTCACAGGTCGCTCCTGTTCCTGGGAATCTTGCGAGGTATGAAGCTCTAGGCTTCTTGAGGTCATCCAGTCGCGATTGGGATCATCTGGGGCCCTGACACCTGGTATATTCCCAAGCACGAGATCATACAAGGACCGCCTCATGCAAAGCACGGTCACCTCGCCTATGAAATATGGCGTGCCCACTTGTACTCTTGCCACCGGTAACTGGCTGACCGTACCATCGACAAGTACTATCCTCTCGGTCTGCCCCGTGAAGCAGTTCTTTGGGACTAAACCCCGGCGGACAATAACGACCTTACTACCAGCATCTCGAAGCAGGCACACTTGTTTTCCCATCACAAACCCTTCAACAGTAGGCATTCTTCCTGTTGAATTCTGAGGTACGTCTTTACTGACCTGTGCCCAACTGCTAGAGTCACTGCCACTGGGCGTGAACAGAGCCCGCGTCACACCCCAACCGCTGGTCTTGCCTCAACCGGGCGCTGAGCACCAGCGTACTCGGCTGCACCGGCATCGAGTGCACGAGCGGACAAACAGAAATAGGACGGTTTTGTGTTTGGATATGTCTCACTAGGTAGCAGGCTAGGCTGTATGCATGTGTGTTGCCCGTGATACGTTGGTCAAGAAAAAAAAAGCGTGCGTGTGTCTGTGAACCTGCTCTGTTACCTGCCGGAGCTCCTGAACGGACCTGGGCCCATAACATAACATCACAGTGGCAAACTGGCAAGGCGTCGAATGCGGCGACGTCCGAGTGATGAAGCCGTTGCTGATGAGGTTGGTCGAAAACCGCACCTCCACCAAGTTGTTACTTCGAAGGCTTTCGTTAAAAACTGGACGTACGGGAAGTCAGCCCCACCGTCTCAGCAGTACGTTCTCTTTTGCTCTGCGCGTGAATCACTTCCTCTCTCTTCTTCCCTAGCGCATCCTGATGTTATTTGGGGCCCGTTACAATATGTATGAACAATATTCTGTCTGTACATAAATTATGAATAATTACTGAGATGGTTTTTTTTTTCAAGGTGTTTATGTGGAATAAAAATGCCATCTTGTTATCAAAAGTGACGCCAGAAATATGTGTTCAATTTTGGCAGGCAGTTCCCTTCCCTTTAAGAGTAAGTTTGGGATCAGTATGCAAGCCTTATTTGAGAGAGAACAGAACAGGCACTGATTGCTGTAAAACTGAAATGCTGCATTATCTGCCCATATTTAGTTTATTTATAACAAACTGTATTTATCATTCGCATGTCGAAATGTTGGAAGACGTGCGTATAGTCTGGCAACCATCACCACAAAGTGAATACATTATATTTAGAGAGTAATCTGGCTAAGGCATTGTTTACATAAAAGACAGATAAGACTTGAAATGTGGCCTTCAAGATTTCAATCCCCTTAATAAATGTCGTCGAAAGTGTCGAACAGAAACATGCTTTAAAAGGACGGTTTGAAAGGAAGTTATACAGGCAGTTTAACATCCTGCAGCAAATAGCTAGATCTGCTAGCTCGCGTAAAATGCCGAACCTCCAAATTGTGTCATACGCCTTTCCTATATCGAATAGGGCGGCAGAAGTATTGTTTATCTGTTGTTAATGTTCTGTTGCAATATTTTCAAACCTAACAGGTGTCTGTTGATGAGAACATTTCTCAAGCTCATACTGACAAACTTCAAGAAGTTTAAGTGATTATAGAGTAAAGGTCAACCTATTCTTCAAAACACGCGTTGACAACTGGGCGAATGAGCTTGTAAGCGGTAAGGGTCTGTAGCTGCTAGCTGGGTTTGACGACATTCCGGATAAAGGAAAGAAACTATAATAGCTCTTTTTCAAGTTTCGGGTATTATTTGCTGCTTCAATACCTTTTAAGAGTTTTAAAAGTGCATTTACCCCAGTGAGCGCTGGGCAAAAATTTCATAGTGTTTGCTTGCCAGAAGACAGTACTCTATCGGTTTCATAAACAGTAATTTGGCTGTTGTAGGTTTCGTTTGCGCCACCAGTTGTTGGAAGCCTAGTATGTGTCTCGGCTACAGTTTCGTATTTTGAACATGACTGCAGTAGGAATAAGTAGAAAGAGCTGCAGTACTCTCCTGATTGATGGGTTTGCTATTCCCAGTAAGATTGTTTGATTGCCACGTGCAGTTAGAAGCGATGTGGACAGTGAGAAGCTGCCATTTATTTTCGTATTTTCCCCCATATCTTTGGGATGTGATTTTAGCTGTTTATAGGTAATAGATATGTATTCCGTGGAGTTGTTTACTGCATTTTGACTGAAGGATTGTTCTTGTGCTCATGCATTCTTAAAGCTGGGGAAGTTATCACATGTCAATCTCAATGAGAAGTTCTCCACGTCCTATCCTTTCTTTTTTTGCATTCCTGCAATCTTCAGAATAAAAAACCTTGTGATTCTGTTGGACGGTTACAGGTAATTGAGAGGGATGTAAATTTCAGCAGCGATAAGGATAAAAGTTGTGAGCGTTTCGTTTGCTTCAACAAAGGCTAGATATTTTAGAAAAGTTCATGAAGTCTGGCTACCGCTTTGAAGATTGCCAATTGGCTAAATACTGCTTTCAATGCTGCAGTTTAGTTGTAAGGGCGGAATATGATGGATGGTAGGCTAACAAACACTTGCAAATGACACTTCTCTATTGAAGACCTAGAACGTCCCAGGTAAAATTGTACTGCATTGTACTGAATCGGGCTTTTTGACGCATAATCAACTCGGGCTTTCATGCATCAGGAAAAAGGCTTGTGTTATTTTATGGATAAGGACTGATATTTTTTTACACTAAATGTTGTTCAGCAGCTTTGCATACTTTAGGAAACAGAGAACATTGTGGACTTTGGCCAGTGCATCTTCTCCCAACTGTAGGTTGGGGTGGAAATGATCTGTGCTGTGTAAAATTGTTCAAGGTATTTTTTCCTTAACACCTCTAGTTTAGTGATTGAAATTAAGATGTGATTTATTGTTAGTTCACCTCCGCGTCCCTCACACAGAGGTCTATCTCATTTCTTTGAAATGAAGCTGTGTGTCAGATGTGTGTGTCCGATGTGAAGACGACATAAAATGTCCTCGTCTTTGATCACTGCATAATTTCCATTCTTCAATGATCGGTTTTACAAGGCGTAGTTTGTTACATACTTCGTTGTTCCATGACGTCTATCATTTTACTCTCAGTTTTCTCTTTACAAGTCTTAGAACACCTTTATGTGGTATGTTGACTGGTTGATGTTTATTAAGAGACTATCGCGACACATGCATCAGCTCTCTCGTTGCCACTGATTTCAATGTGGCTTTGCACCTAACAGAATTTAATAATACGTCCCTGTGTTTCAGCAGCGATTATATTATGTATAATGTATCCGATTAAATGTTCTGTAACATTTATATAATGTAATCTTGTGATACTGCTGAAATAATCAGTATAAATGATGCCTTATTCAATACCTTTCTTTATATTTTTTCTATCGTCAAAGATAATATGACTTTCACGTGTGAAAATTGAGGACAACTCGGGTCATTGTACTACTATTTTTCCCATTTTCTTGTATCTCAGTGCTTCCAATGTTAAACGCTGTTTAAGGCCTATCTTTATAGAACGCTGTGTAGTCTCTGAAGTTTTTATTTGGTGCCCAGAACTCTTGTGCTATGTCTTCATGTGTTTGTTTCTTACGGAAGTGGGTCATTGTAAAGTCGTCCTCAGCGGCAATGATACCAAGGGGCAGTGCACTGTGTTTTCGAAAAATATTTGGAAGAGAGTCAAGTATGTCTAATTCTTGGCATATATGTTCAAAACGAAGAAATAAAGAACTCATTTCTTAAGATTTGATGTAAGCTGTTTCGGCAAAGCTGTTTCGGCAGAGAACCGATCTTAAGAGTCTGTGAACATGTTAGCCTGGTTTTTCTGTCCTCAAGAGACGGCTCGTTGATTTCCACATAAAAACAATTCATAATTGATGTCCTGTATACTCCAGTGGAAAGACCTAAATCTGAATCATATAGAGGCACCAATTGTTTCAGATATGAAGCTTTTGCTGACCTATGAGCTATGCTTATATATTCCAGGGAAGAGCGCACTAGAGAGCGGTAGATATACAAGAGCCACATCCATTCTAACCCCTAGTAATTACGTGAGAATAGCTTTAATATACTGAGAGCTTTAGATATTTTTCCTTTTGAGGGCATTTATATGGGGGAGAAAAGAGAACTTTCTGTCAAACGTTAAACCGAGGACTTTGTGATGGGATTTTACTAGTGGTGCAGTTTCATTGAAGAAGACGGTGGGGTGAGTGTACAGTCATCTTCTAAGAGGGAAAGGGACAGCTATTGAATTTTGTGTGGAAGACCTGAAACTACTCTTCTTTGCCCATGATACCATGTTCATTTTCTGTTAGCTTTATCTGCCTTACACATGTTGTTACGCTGGTGGATGTGCATGTAAGTTGCAGGTCGTCAACATAAATTGAGTACATAAAGGGCTTCGGGATTACCTTCGCTTTAGAGTTCAATTGTATAGCCAAAAGCGATGCGCCCAAATTGCACCATTGAGGCAACCAGTTTCTTGTGTGAAGTTTTTAGAATGTTTTAAACGAAGCCGCACCTGATATGATCGGTTACAAAGAAAATCAGCCAGATACTTTAAAATTCACGAATTCCAAAGTCTCCCGAATCTCGCAGGATTCCAAGCCTCTATGTGGTGTTATAAGGTTTCGTAGCGTTGCTTATGTAAAAACACTTCTCGAACTGTATTTTCTAGACGGACAAGGTGATTAGTAGCTGAACGTGTTTACTTGCAACCATTAGTAGTTGAACGTGTTTTGTTGTAACCGAACTAGTGAGTGTCAAGCAGCTTTTTGGATTCGAGAAAAAATATTAATGTTATATGCAGAATACTTTCGAAAGAGTTCGCAAGACAACTCGTAATTGCTATTGGCCTGTAGCTGCCTGTGGAGTTTGGCGTCTTCCTAAGCTTTAAACGTGGCAGTATAATGACTTCTTCCAGGTTTCAGGAATTTTACCAGATATAAAAAAATTAATAACGAGTTTCAACAATGCTTTTACTGAGCTTTCAACTATATGAGCTAACATTTTATACTAGACATCATCGGGCCCAGAAGCAGTTTTTGCCAGCTAAAATCACTGTATTTCTCCTAGCGCAATTAAAGAATTCAAGGTTTCATTTGCACTACCACCAATCGGGAATTTTGTATTTAGCTATTTATTTGTACTGAAACAAAAAAAAAAGAATTTGTATAGTGTGCGGAACTTGAAACTTCAGGAAAATTTTCTCCCAATATGCTTGCTTGGTTCCCTATTTTTGTCTGCCAAGGATTGTCAAAAGTGGAATTGCAAAGGGGGAGTATTTGCCATTTAGTTTACGAACTTGCTCCCACATCTTTTTGGGATGTAATGGAGCTGTTGACCAATAAGTACTTCTGCAAGGACATTTTCTCGGCAATTCGGCAAGTGTACCGTGATTTAGCTGTCGCCTTTTTGAAATTGAGAAGATTTTGATGCGTTGGATATATTCGGAATACTACCCATGTCTTATTCTGGTTCGGTTTTACTTGTTTGAATTCTCGTGTATACCAACCTTTGTGTTTTCTCTGCACACCTCGCGACGACTGAGGAAAAGCCGGGTGGGCTGCCGAAATATTGCAAGCTGTACAGTTTTCATTGTCAAAATTGATGCCCAAAAATGTACGTTCTGGTTTGAGTGGTAGCGCGGTTTGGTTTAGATATAGTGTGGGATTGGCTTGCAGGCCTCGCCTTAAAGAGAACGAGACCGCTATTGTTTTCGGAATAGAAAGTCTAAATATTTAAAGGAGGGCACTAAGTTGACAAAATGGACAAACGGTATCAAAAAATGCACGACACGAGACAAAAAGTGTTCGTGTCGTGTATTTCTTTATCCTGTTTCTCCGTTTTACCAACTTAGCGCCCTCTTTCAGTTAAAACAACCAACTAGCCTTCTTTAAAGCATTATTGGAAAAATCTAAATTCGTTTTTACTTGGTCAGTTAGCTAATTTATTTATTGTCATTTCTAGCTGTCACAAGTAAATGTGCTGGAAGTGGTACACAATAATTACAGGTCATCTACGTAAAAAGAGTATATTATGGATTAAGGGATGACTTTTGTTGTGGAGTTCATTATGATTATAAAGAGGGTTGTTCTCAGGATGCACCCCTGGGGTACACCGTTTTCATGAGTACAAGTATTGCAAAAAGTTGCGCATACGCAGATTATAAAAGTGCGGTTGGCCTGGAAGTCGCTCAAACAGCTCAGCATCTTGCCCCACTTACCTATGTCTGCTACGTCACGGAACGTACCGAACCTCCACGTGGTCTCTTAAGCCTTCTCCAAATCGAAGATGACTCCAATACAGTGTTGGCTGCGGCTTAACTCTTCCCGGAGAGTGTTCTGGCTTTTATATTCTTTTCTATTCAGGCTTTTTATATTCTCATTGATGTATGTTTAAATGTCACCGGCATTCGAGTATGAACGGAAGCATTACATTTATAACAGTATAAAATACATTTTCCATGCAACAAGTAGGTACTATTGGCCAGTAACAATTGGGATTATTTGATGGTTTGCCAGGTTTGAGTAAAGGTAGTACAAATGCTCCTTTCTTTGTCTCGGGTATCTTTCCAGTTATCCATTTTTTGTTAAAGAATTTCAGCAGTGCTTCGATGGCAGCTTCAGAAAGAAGGGCAAGCATATCGTAAAGTACATTGTCTTGTCCCGGGGCTGTTTTTTTTTCCCCAGCGGATAACATTCCAGTTCTTTTAATGTAATAAGTTGGTTGTAGTCTTCGTGCATGCTGGATCTGAAATTAAGCTTTTGTTTTTCTGCTGGAACATTGTGCTGTAGAAATTTGTGTGTAGTTTGACAAGATTGACACTTCGAAAAAATGCTCATCCAAAATCTTTGCCTGTTCTTCTAATGTTGTTTGTGTGCCCGTGCTGTGAGCACTAGAAATGTAAAAGAAGTAAAATTCCCTTGGAATGTCTTTGCTGTTAGTAAGCATCTAATTGGGGACGCATATTGTGGCACGAGAGTTTCTCTGCTGCGCATCTGATGTGCCGTGCTTTGGCTCTAGCCCTTTTAAAAGTAACTAAGTTTTCTGCAGTGGGCTACCTGTGAAAAATGCTCCACGCTTTTTTCTGTTCCTTTTTTGCTAAATTTTAATCCTGTGTTCATCGTACCTTGTGGTTTTTCCTAGCATGTTCTGATGTCTGAGGTATAGTGAATGAAGCTGCTGAAATTATACAGACAGAAAACATTTCGTTTATTTCTTCTGTAGTGGGTTCTTAAGAGTATTCTTTTGGCAATGTTCGATTTGTTCTGAAAAGTGACCAATCGGCGAATAGCACTTTCCGCCGCAGTAGCATCATCGGAATACTGGATGTGGAGAATAAAAACTTTAAAGTGGTCTGTAGGTAATCTCGCCCCGGGGGTCGTGCAGAACATCCTAATTAAAATCATTAAAACTACCCGCAGGGGTATCTGTTAAAGCAAACGTATGTGAATACAGTGCGACACCACGGATCCCGAGTACCCATACTTAGCCGTGCCTGGTATTGCCGTGTCTGGGAAAAGGGTATCCTGGTGGTTGAGCCGGTGACGACTGCTTGGACCTGAAAGCCCCTCGACGTGGGCAACACGCCATTTTAGCCCACGCTTACCATATACAGCACCTCTGGGCTGACCCACCCGGGGGAAATCGGTAGTCGCCTTTTCCTATCCTCCACTCCATCTTTCACTTTCTTATCTCCTTTCTAAAAATGTTCCATTTTCTCGTTTCTTCCTGGTTTTGTCTTCTTCCCGGCGGCGAAAGTTTGCCTGGTGAGGAAAATCTGTCCTGAGTTCTGTCATATATGGTTATAGTCGTGGTGTACGGCTGTCGTAGGCGTGACTCATATCGAAGCTCCTGTCTCATCCCTAAGTTGGGCTCCGTGGTGGGTGCCTGCCACCGTGGCCGGTTCCTTTATTTTCAGAGCATGATCGCCCTCCGAAACGATGGAGGACTGATATGACTGCTGAATTCTACCCCCAAAGCAATAGAAATATTCCCGAAATGCCACATTGTTCACAGTGAGGTGCCAGAAAAATTAGGCACGAAAATTTCTTCGTTCATGCCGCAAAGTGCCCCAAAGATGTCATTGGCCCCTGTTAGAAGGCCACAAATCTTGCTAGCGGTAACCTTGCTCCTAGAGCTAAATGAGAAACACCATGTGTCGAAACTTCCAAACATTCAGTCATTTGAGGATTCAAGTATCCATTACGCTCCATGGGTCACTAAATACAATTCGCGGAGTGATTTCCGAAATTAATTTCATGGAACTCACCAGAGAAGATCGAAATGTAGGATAGACTTGTCGACCAAAACGTGATAAAAGTACAGAGGATCAAAATAAGATAAAAACAAAAATATTACTAACCAAGCATCTTGTCCTGCCGTTCACCTGTTCCACGCTGTCTGAATCAACTTTTGTAGGATATACTAAGATAGCAGTGCGTCCATATACACCGAACCTTGGCCGTTGCTTCAAGTGCCAGATATTTGCACACGGATCCCAAAGATGCCGCGGTCAGCAAATCTGTGCGACATGCTCTGCAAAAAATCACACTTCTGAGTTATGTTATGCCGCGCGAACTGTTGAAACACCCGGCTTATTCTAGGTCCTGTCCATCATGGAAAAAAGTAAAACAAATAATTGCATTAAAGGCAATGAATGAATTAAGTCTTTATTTAAAGGAAGGGATGGCTCTCGGCCGTTGTTTGGGTACTTAGGGAGTTAGGAGGGATGGGAGTGTAGCTTCGTCTTCACGGTTCTTCATGCTGTTGCTTGTTCCTTGCCACGCGGCCAATCTTCGCGCTGTAAGTCGACCTCTCTCACACTACTCGAAGCAGGCCGCTCTCACTGCCGTATGTAGCAATGGAATGTTATATTTCGGTGCAAGATAGAATTTGGTCTCCTAGCGTGGGCATGGCGGCGAGTGGAATATGCGTAATTTTGTTTCTTCCTCGTGAAAACCATGGACATTGTCATATAAGGTGTTTTAGGCCTGCTGTGCACTGTTCCTGACAGTGGGTGCATATGTTGTGTTTGAGTGTTTCGAGTCTGCGGAAAAACCACTTGTCAAGTATATGTGGTGTATAAGCAGCGTTTGTTATTACTTTGTTGAGAAATATCTTTTGTGGTTGAGTGAGCCCTTTCGTGCTATCAAACACCGGCGTTGGTGTCGCTTCATGTGATCTAAGCTTGCTGTCGTGTTTTGGTTTCGTGCGTACCTAGTGCATCATCGATCTGCCAGGGGAGCCTTTACTGAACATTGTTTGGTCAGGATTTAAGTTTATCGGATTAGGTGTGGACTTGGGGTGTGGGGCATTGCACCTTTCAGCAAGCCCACCCGCTTGCGCAGCGGCCGCTTCCGCGGCTGCGTTTCCCACGTCCGTGCCAGCATGTCCCGGTGTGCATATAATTTGAATTTCTATTACAACTTTCCGCATTCCCTTCAGCCTATTTCTGATGTCTTTGGCCACTGCGTCCCTCAGCTCTGCAATCGCTGCTTATGAGCCCGTTAAAATTCGATATCCATTGAAGTTATCTTCCCTGGCCGCAGTTGTCGTAATGGTGTTTATGGCTTCCCATCTGGCAAGCTACTCGGAGAGTAAGATTCTTCTTCCAGGTAGGTGGCACGTGTGCTGTCCGTTGTGTTGGGGAGCTGGCACACACACGCATGCCACACTCACCCTTTAATTTTTAATTGCTGCGTCAGTGTAGATGTCTATTGTATTTAGCGGTCTTGTGAGGGCAGTGCTCTGTTTTAAATGGTGCCTATCCACCCGATTCCGCCTACAAATAGGTTGTTGTGGCCCTAGTGCGATTACCGGCGCCTCCCACGGAGGTGAAGTGTCTATCTCTAGGGGCCTCGTAGCAGTGTTGACTCGGTTGTCCCATGCCATGATCTGCTGCCCTTGCGTTGTGTTTTTCAGTCGCATTCCTATTTTTGCTTTTCTTATAAGGTCTTGTAGGGGTGGTATGCTGGCCAGCTTATAAGCAGCTGTTCATTCTTCGTGAGCTCGGGAAGCCCAGTAATGGTGCGAAGAGTGGCCTTGTGTAGTTTTTCGATGTCATAAGGTCGCGATCAGAAAACTCATACATAGGCGCCTCGCACAGATTTCTGCCGACGGCAACCGCTCTAGACAGTGTTTGGCACGATTTTTGCCGGGCTCTACCGTACTTGTTTGAAATCCAGAGAATCATATGCAACATCAGAGTCTTGTTACGTGGCAATGTACGAATCCATTTACGAGGACTGTTAAAACTAGCAATCGGTACCCCCAAGATTTTTTTCTCCACGTTTGCAGATGGGATGTTGTGTGGTTCAAGATGCAGTTTAATCTGCGTTTTGGCGTCTGTAGAATTCCTGCCATATATGCTTAGGAGTTGTGTCTTTTCAGGCAAGAGCTGTAGCCCCAATGCTTGTGAGCTGTCAGTAAGACTGAAGATTGCTGCTTGAAGCTCCGCCTGCATGACCTCTTCATTTGGGCAATCCACTCTTTCTGTCCATATAGTGACCTCATCTGCGTAGATGGCGAAGCGGGCCGAAGTGTGTCTCTCGAGCGCTTCTGCTACGCGGGTCATGGCCAGGTTAAATAGCAAAGGGCCAAGGACTGAGCCCTGGGGCACGCCCCTATCCAATTAATAGGTTCTGGGGCTCCATCCCGAAGCTTTGTCATGAAGCCTTATAGATCTGCTTTAAAGGAAGCAGCATATTGAATTTTATGCTTTTTACTGGGATATCTCTTTGATAATTCTTGTAGGATTACTTGTTGGTTTACATTGTCGAATGCTTTGCGCATATCAACCATGAGAATGTAATCTGGTGTCTGTTAGCGATACCTGCGGCTGGTTACCCTGCGGAGCCGCCAATGGCAATCATGCGTGCCCATATTCGGACGGAATTCAGTCTGAGCCGAATGCAACTCAGGCTATACGTATTCGATATAATGCTGTATTCTTGCGGCTATCATACGATCAATCAATTTGCAGATAGTTGACGTGAGAGCTATTGGCCGCAGGTTCTCTGGTTTTGTGTGGTCCTGCCCTGATTTCGGTATGGGTTATATTAATGATAGCTTGAGTGCATCTGACACCACTCCGGATTCCCATGAATCGTTTATGATAGTTGAGAGCTGATCTTGGGCTTCGTCGCTAAGGTTTTTGAGCTCCTGCCGTGTTACTCCGTCTTGTCCTGGGGCCGATTTCGGTTTATCGGGGGCTAGTGCTGCCAATAGCTCGCCAAATGTGAATGGTTTTTCAAGTTCCACCATTGTGTTGTCAATCCTGATTGCCGGCGCCGGTGGTGTGAGTATCTCAGAAAAATGCGGGAAGAACGTGTGGGTCACCTTTTCTCGAGTGCAGCTGGATTCCCGCGCAGGAACAGCTCTGCCAGTGTTGTTGCGTTTTTCTTTTTTCCCCAGCAGGCTTCATAGAATTCCCCACAGCTTTTTAAGGCCGGGTTCACGGCCGAGCGTTGCACAAGTGCTGTGCCATGCATCTGTTTCGAGCTGTTGTTGGTACTCCTTGATGAGCCGATATTGGCGCTTAAGGCTTATGAAATCCCAGTGGCGCTTTCCTCTATATCTGTATTGCTTCGTAATAATATTAACTTTTCGCCACAAGTTGGCAAAGTGCCTATCCATGCGTGTGGTAGTTTCGTCACATATTATTGTGTCTAAGGACCATGGCCGTACTTCCGTAACCATGGCACTCAATTGCGCGAAGTCCGTGAAGTTGCCGCTAGTGGCTGTCTGAAACTTTTCCCAGTCGATGACAACCGTCTGCCTTTTTTCTCGAATCTTTTTTCGGTTAAGGATTATCAAAATTGGTAGAGGCCGCTTCCTCATGTTTTCTGTTCAACTTGCCATTGCCAGCTGAATCCTGGTGAGGCCAACGTCAGATCGGGTGTCGTATCTTATTGACGGGCGTGTAGTCGTATGCGCGTTGGTGTGTCTGGGGTGTTGTATATGTATAGACCAGACATTTCTACAGTGTCGATCGTGCAGCATGCGTCCCCTCGCAGGAAACAGATTAGGTCCAAAGCATACTAGTGCACTGAAAAAATAGTCTTCCGCCACGACCGAGAGTCGACAAACAGGCTCTCAGGAAGAGCAGCAATAATTGTGTAAAGAGGCATCGCAGCTCGTGAAGTCAATTTTAAAACCAGATATGAAGTTCATTACAGTATGTTCTGTATACTTACAACCACATATCAAAATAACTTTGCAAGAATTAGAAGGCCTATTGGCAAACTACCAGAGCCATACTTGGTAGTTCGGGATTTTAACACACATTCTCATGTTTGGGGTAGTAAAAAAACTAACAGCAGAGGTAAAATTTTGAAGGAGTTCATACTTTCCAATAACGTTTATTTGCCGGATTCTGGTAAACCCACATACTGCTCTGCATCTTACTGAAAAATTTTTGTTTTAGAACTGTCATTCAGTTCACCTTACGTTTTTGCCAATTTTAAATAAAATGTTTTAGATAACCCACACGAGAGTGATAACTTTCCAGTTTTTAATAGTTTATCATCTTCACCTGCTGTCCTTTCAACGAACCTATAACGTTGGAAGCTGCTTTTAGCGGATTGGGAAAATTTTAAAGAAAAATAAAATTTGCATGAAATATACTCAGACATAGATAACGTTGATGAACTGAACGAAAAATTCACGAATTGTCGCTGCAGCATAAATCACTACCCCTCAGTCTTCTGGAATAGTGCGGTGCAACCACAAAGTTTGGTATTCTAAATAATGTAGAGAGGCAAGAAAGCAAAAGAAGCAAAACAAAGCGTGGGGAGTTCTCAGGAGGTTACCCAATCTTTGAGAACTTAATTCACTTCAAGAAAGCCAGGGAAAAAGCACATATATCTGGCGAAATGCCGAAAAAACTCATGAAAAGTTATGTATCGTCTAGAAATAGCTTCTTCACTACGTCGAACAAAATATGGGGGCAGGTGCAGAAGCTAAATGGCACCTTCTCATCATTTACATTTCCTATTTTAGCAGCAGCTGGTACTCAAACACCCCTACAGGAATAATCAAACATGCGTGTATTAGGCGAACACTTTGTAGCAGTTTCTAGTTCTTCCCACTACACGCAGTCATTTCTAAAAACCAAAAACATTGCTGAAAACCATACTTCCAATAACAGCTAAATTACGCTCCATTTATTCAATAGAGTACTGTCTGCCGGAACACAAACTGCCCCAGGGCCCGACTGAATACATTATGAAATGCTGGCCTATCTTTCCGATTCTGCTGTACATCGACTTTTCAATTTAAAGTAAAAACATTCATGTCAGTAAAGGTACCAGAAGCTTAGAAAACAACTGTTATAGTCCCATTGCTCAAACACGGAAAGCCGCCAAAATCCCCTAGTACCCACAGGGCTATAGCCCTCACGAGTTGCCTCGCGAAATCTTTCGAAAGGGTTTTAAATATTAGCTTAACTTTTATTTTAAAATCACGTAAACTTCTAAAAAATTCATCACTGTGGTTTTAAAATGGTTCACCTTTAATTTAGAATCAGGTAAACAATCATCTAAACATTCAAAACTGATTTCAAAAAGTGTGCTCAACGACAGACCATCTTCTTAGATTTGAAAATGCTATCCGAGAAGCATTTATACATAAACACTGTCTTGCCGTCTTCTTCGACGTGCAAAAAGCATATGACACAACCTGGAGATTTGGCATTTTACCTGACGCAGCAGGTATAGGTATTTGAGGTCGTATGTTAAACTATCAAAATGATTTTCTATCAAAGCCTTTATTAAAAGTACGCCTGGGCTCAAACCTTTCAAGGAGCTTTATTCAAGAGAACGGAGTTCCCCAAGGGTGTATATCAATACAACTTCGTTGTAAAACGTAATTCAATAACCAGAGAAATCGGGAAATTTATTATGTAGTCGCTTTATGTTGATGATCTGAAAATTGCATTACGTCCTCTAACATAACCACGTGAGAGCAGCAAGTACAGTTAACTATAAATAGCCTAGCCACATGGACAGATAAAAATGGGTTCCAATTATCTTCACAGACATCAGTGGCTGTTATGTTCATCCTCAAACGAGGGTTGCATAGCACCAACCATACGCTTAAAGAAAACCGTACCACCGTTAAAACATGAACATAAATTTCTGGGCATTACCTTTGATAAAAGCTGACATTTTTATCCCACATAAACGCCCTCAAAACGAAAGCATCTCAAACATTAAACATACTTAACGTACTGTCAAGAAAACACTGAGCGTCCGACAGAACATGTCTTCTATATATTTATCGATCTCTAATACGCTCTAGACTAGATTATGGACCCACTGTGTATGGTTCAGCGAGACTCTTGTATCTCACTGCTTGGATCCAGAACAAAACACGGGATTGCGCCTCTCAACTG
>JAJIZL010125641.1:10984-70549 GCA_023969395.1 Amblyomma maculatum | reverse complement strand
ATGTGTGTAGCAGGACAATGTTTATCACTGGTTTGCAGACATAGTACCAACGTCAGCAAACAATGGCATACGTGGCCCGTTGTAACCAGCTTATAGAATGGCAGGACCAATATCAGAAATATACTGGCAACAAGGCGCCGCACTTGGGCCGTGTTTTGCAAGCACATTTCCATTATCGGCCCGGTTAACTTGGGATATCACTCTGGCAATTGTTCAGTAAGGTTCTCTGTCAATGGTAACTGCAAGGTGCGCTGAAATATAAAAGGAATATGTAGGTAATGTTTTTTGACAAATTATATTTACTACTAATGCCATGAAGCTAATTTTCAATGGTATTTCTATGGCAGGCAAGTCGTGCTGTGTTACTATGAGACGCCTGCTGACAGATTGTCATACACGCGGTCTTTTCGAAAAATGATTTTTTGAAAATATTTGTGTTCTGTGGCCCAAGAACTGTTTCTTGAAGACAGATAGCTATGAGTGCCAATGTTTTTAGAATATCTACCATGTCTGGTTAAATTCAGTTCCATAGTATTATGTAAGACTTTGTGATAAGTTTGAGATCGGGGAAAGTTACTCGTTATCATTTAGGGTATTTCTAGATCATTTTAGCTATGACAAATGCAGACATGTTTTCCAACCGACTAAGCAGTCAAGGTGGTAATAACAAATAACTTTGGGAAGCTTTCTAGTTTCTGTGTCAATTCCGTCACTTTAGTGCGACCCTTTTAACGAGCCTGATCATGTTTTTAGTATACCACTCCATATGGCACGTATAAAATAAGAGTTCCTTATGCTTTCTCGCCTCTAGTTCACTCTCAGACAGAGGAAGGTCCCGGAGCCCCTTGCCTGGTAGATAGGCGAAGAGCCCATCGGACCAGACTTGACCTTGGCCTCGACCACCATCGTTTATGTTTTCTACCCTCTACCTTTCATTTTATCGCCACGGTACGGATGACAGCTTTGCTATGAGGGCGGAGGGTCCGTGGTGGCGCCAAGCACTAACATCTCGCTACAGAAGGTGCCCGTCTGGGGGGCCTTAAACAGAGCCGTGCTGCCTGTTGGTGGGGAACGCACTTCCAACACCATGGTGCAGAAAGTCATGGCAAGAATTGGAATGCTCCATGATTATACAAAATGATACAACCGATAACAGTGCAACTGCAATGAGCGGTGTATTAGCGCCGCGTGAAGGGAACGTAAAAGTAACCGAGCAGCGCAGGCCAGGCCGGTTTGCTGCGCTACCACCAGCCGTCGCTAGCCGCTGCTCTCTGGCGGCGAGAGTGAGCCCAAGGCAGAAACATGCTCTCTCGTTTTCCTTCCTGAGATGATAGACAGTAAGCAAGCGTCATATGCGGGTTCTGATCTCGCGCCTTCGGAACGCTGTGCTACTGAGTAAAGGCGCTCCGCGTACGCATCACCACTGCCGCGAGATGGAAGCGTGCGCTTCCATCGCGCGGCCGTGGCATCATTTACTAAACGCTCTTTTTTGGCTGGCGCTGGTGAGCTGCGTGCTTGCTTAGAATGCCTTCGCGTTTAATATCAGTACAGTCCTCCTGCAGTTGCAACGAATGGAGAAATACATGTTATTCTGCTCGTTTTCAGTTAGGATATTAAGGATAAATAAAAATTGGTTTACAGGAAGAGAAAGGCGCAGTACCCGTCACACTTGCTCTGTGGACACCTGAACCGCGCTGTAAGGGAAGGGATGAAACTGGGAGTGAAAGTGGAAAGAGAGAAATGGTAGCCGTAGTGGAGGGCTACGGATTAATTTCGACCACCTGGGGCTCTTTAACATGCGCTGACACCGCACAGCACACGGACGCCACTTCGTTTTGCCTCCATCGAAACGCAGCCGCCGTGGTCGGGTTCGAACCAGGGAATTCCGGCACAGTAGTCGGCGTCTTACTACTGCACCACCCCGGCGGGACCCGGATATTGAGGAAGGGAAAGAATTTTGAAACCTCAATGTGCTTTTTTCTGCGGTTTCTGTTCATAGATTGTGGCAACTACCATATTTTTACGAAGCTTCTTTAAGGTTCAGAAGAGAAAAATAAACAATATCCAGATTTTTTCAAATATCCCTCTTGCTAAATATAAGGTATTTCGCTCATCTTGGTAATGTTGAAAATGTGTATAATATTTTTATCCGTTGGTGACAACGTTCATGAGTTAACCTCTAGCCAATCTCTTAATTTGATGAGCGAACTGCATAAAAAAGCTATTCTCACACCTCAAACGTACGTCACACAGTTTTTAAATACTCGCGGCGTTTATTGCCTTCCTTGTGGTTGCGGGGACACTATGTGACCAACCTAAAAGAAATATGTACTGGAAATAGATAACCCGGCACAAAGTATTTGAGTTCAGAACTATTTTTTTTACTCGCTATTACCTAGCCACTCGATTGGTAGTTTAGTACCCGCTGACAGAGTAGTGCCATCAGTAAAGTCGGTAAATACGATGATGGTAAATAAATCGAAACCTTCAAGTGCAACGCAAGATAAAGCTCGCAAACGTGACTCCCGCGTCCTTGCTTAACTACATGGCTTGAACAGGCTGAAGCTTCAAAGGCAGTTTCAACTCAAGTATAAGACAAAACGTCGTAGGCAATCTTCGTAATAGCAAGGCGTTCTTGGGGAATCATATGCTAGGGATATTTACATGAATCATTCGCTATTGCCAAATATATTTATGGCAGTTGCAATCTCAGCACAGACTTTCTGGCATGCAGTTATGCTTTACAATAGCAAAAATTCTTACGCACTTATGTGCGTCATCAAGTGACGGCAAATGAGACATGGGCGATTTCGCCTCATTACATAAACAGAAATAGCCGCACTCCAAACAGCAGAAGATATTGCCTCGTTTTTGTTTTTCTCTAGCTCAACGAAGCGTAATCATCGAATACCAGAAATCGCGGGAAAAACGAGATTGAGGTTTCGATGTCCATTCCCTATCTCACTCTGGGAACATTCCAAACGGAAGAGGATCAACTACTTCCAAATTGTTTTGTCTACGGAAGTTATATATTCTGATTGGAAACGCGAGATATTCCAGCGATGAGCGTAGCTTCAGGGTGCCAATCAAAAATGAGCGTTGAGCCAGTTTAGCACTAGACAGCGCCCTCTATGTCTAGCCCACTGCTCTAAAGGAAAGAAATCGGACCAGCGCATCCTACTCGCTTACATTTTATCATCCCAAGAAAGATAGCGAGGGTAAAGCCTTACGTCAGTAAGCTTACACTCGCACCCGGGGGGCAGCGGCCACAGATGGCTACCTCGACCTGTCGGCCCTGCGCCTGCTCCGCCGGCCGGCTGGGCTGCTGTTACTTTTGGCAAACACGGTACTTGAAGAATTATAGGTAAGGAAAATTATGAAAGCGAAAACTTAGTTGTAAGTTCTATTCAAATGCATCGTTTAGTAGTTTCTGCTGATCTCTAAGGTTAGCAATTTTTCTCCGCAGGAAGCAAGCTCTACCTATACAGCACAAAGGGTACACGTCTAAGTTTTTATCCGAAAATTGCCGATGAAGAGAGCACCACTCAGGTTTCACTTTCCTCCAGCCCTCTACCAACACAGTGTGGTCACACAATAGCCGCAGTGCAAGTAAGGTTGGCAAATCTTTCTTGTACTTGGCCGTGGCTTTGTTGCGTCACCCTTATTTAATCTCCAAATTGGATGTGACCGCCGTTCTCCACACTACTGGAAATCGCGCTCCGACACTTCTCAAGAGCGTCCTGTTTGCCCTCTTCTCTGCCTTCACCTGTTGATGTGGCTCATCTAGCACATGCGGCAGCGGCTTCTTTCGTCAGCAATTCTAAATTCCCGTCTGCGTGCCAATAGGAGACCTAAGCATCGCAGCGTTGTGCTGCGTGCGCCAGAGAACAGTTCCACCTCTGAGCGGCTTCGTGTAAGCTACAGGGCAGGCCAACGCGCTCCTGCTGACTTGCGAGCGTCTAATGCGATAAATTTATTCGACGCTTGCTCATGGGGTTTCTTGCTTGCGCGATGAGGCCGCGCCTCAAGAGCTGGACATAACACTACATCTGACGCTATGCTACCCGTCAGATCACGGGACTATGGCAGTGTCAATCCTTCCACTCATATCGCCAGTGTGGTGTCCTAACCCTCTGACGACTGCCTTCTCTATTTTAACCAGGGCCTCACTGCCGCCTCTAGAGCTTTCCGACATGTGGTCTATCCATTCAGCTCTCGCCTTCTTTGATATGTCCTCCCCTTTCTCTGGACGCACCACTGGTTCCGTGCCGGACACCATTTGCTATAATGGTGCAGCTTCCCGGTCTACCATGACAAAACCTAACAAAGAGTCTGAGAGGCGGCTTCTGCCTCTCTCTGTCAGTTTATGCCGGTTTCTGCACACAGCTTCTGCCGGCACATCTCGTGGGTTGGTGCTTGGGGTCTCAGTGCCAGGCTCGATACCTCTGATGGCCTGATCTTGACCCCACCCACTCTGGACTTACGCCCCCAGAATTGAAATAGTTACTGCGGTAGGTCTCGAAGGCGTCTAGGAATACATCCCGTAGTCTCACCACGTAGCCGTGTAAGTGGGCACAGCGACGGAACGTTGATGAGCAGCTGCGTGAAGCCACCATGAACATCGATAACAACAGACGGCGCAGGCAGGTGCTTGCGGTGGATAACGGATGCAGCTGGCATAAATAAAAGAGTGACAGCTTACATACAGAGAACGAAAAACGCACAAGGGCACAAGCCTCTGGGTCTACATCGACGCTTTCAGCTATGTTGAGCTTTTGGGGACACACGAAACGGGTGCCGTCGGGCAATTCGTCGCGCAGTGTAGAAAAGCCTACTTCAACTCGGCCACAGTCGATCAAGGCGTTACTTTTGGACACCAAATCTCGTTCGGGAATCACATCACGGGACTAAGACGAAAAAACTAGGAACCCTATTGACAGTGTAGGAACGACCTTCAATTACGACATGGGCTGTATATGCGGCGAAAGGTGCAATCCTCTCTTCACTGGCAGTGCGGACCGACAAACGAGGAAATGACGTCGTAACTTTGCGTAATTTTCGGCAGAGTCATCCCTGAATTACCGACACTACAGCTCCCGTATTGGCCAGCGCAAATACTGACAGACCATCGCTAAAGACCGCTGTAGCGTTCGTCAGAAAAATGTGAGGCCTTGAACGTTTCGCGGAGCACACAGTTCTTGCCTAAGGAACCGCAGAACTAACTTTCCCTCGTCCGCAGATTTAGGTCGACGGCCCGTTGGTGGCAGTGACCGGCGGCGTGAAGAGCGAGAACAGTGGGTCATATACGAAGGCTGTTCGATGGCGCATGCAGGCGAAGATGGAGCATAAATAAGCTGTCGTGTGCAGTATTAAGAAGATACAGGCAAGGGAGGCGCCGCTTTGCGATGGCGACACCAACGAGCAACATTTCCAGGGCAAGTGTCACGAATTCGGCGCACATTTTTATTAAGCCGGCGCAGCGCGAGGTCCGCGCATCGCCGCATAACTTCCACAAGATTCGAGAAAAACCTCCTTCCCCGCTCGAGAGAGCGCGTAGCTTTGTATGCGTCGCCGTCGCCCTTTTTCTCACTACCCGGCGATGAAGTAGACTCGCCAGTCTGGAATACGCCAGAACCATCCAGAAATTTCTAAGGGTCCTATCCAATGACGACGCGCGGCTCGACGGGAGGAAAAGGGAGCGCTTTACCAGCGAAGCCAAGTGTGTGTGCGCGCTACCTTTAGCGCGCCTTAACAGACAGACGCGGCGCGCCCTATTTATAGAGGCCGCGCCGCTTGTGTAGTCAGTCAGTCAGTCAGTCAGTCAGCAATTGCGGCGTGTTCGCAAGTGACTCGGCTGGAGTCCCGGGGATCACCGGCTGCTGGCAAGCCCACGGACCTGCGAGGGAGCGGCGCTCGTCTTGTATGGCGGCCACATCGTGACTCTCGAGGCGTCGGACTGCAACAGTGCCCGGTGAACATTTGGTGTTTGTTTATGTGACTCTCTCGTGTTTGATCTGTGTTGTAAAGCCTCTGTGTTATTGAATACCTCTCTAGTTGTAAGCTTAGCATTTGTATTCTGTGAACCTCTCGTCTGTCCCATTTTAGTGTTTGTGTATTCCTCTGTATCGTCTCTTGCTGTGTATAAAGTTTGTTTTGTTTGTTACCTCTGACTCAAAGCCTTACTCTGGCTTGAACCGGCGACCGCTGGGCACCAAACGGCCACCCCCTTCTTGGTTAGAGCACCCGTCTCGGCTGCGGGAGGTGGTTAGTTCGAAACCCACCGCCGGACACCCACCGGTAAAAATGGGTACAAGCGTCCCCCGGCCTGGCGCTCGGCTTTTCCAGGGGTGTGCGTTTGGGAGAAGCTCCGTAAACCCCGCTGCGCGCCCCTCCTCCGCAGTGGGCCCAAACCCGGTTTCGAACCTCGCAGCCTGCAAAGGTGGTTCTGTTTGTCTTGCAAAGGTACTTCCTTTGACCCTCACCTGAAGTGCTCCCTTAGAGCCTCAGCTGCAGCAGTCCTAAAAAAACAAACAAGTTAGTTGAATTCCGGCTGAGCTTGCCACGAAGGTCGAGGGCATCTCCTTTGCGACCGGAACAGCTACACCCACTGACTCTAAGGGTGTCTGGGAGTGTGCGCACCGTTAAGGGCGCACCGTTAATAATACCCTCTAATTTTTAACGGGTGACAGCAAGCACACTAGTAGAAATTTGGACGATTGTCCGAAGTGCGTAAAGGGTTGAATTATGAAGGAGGATGGAGCGGGGCCGTTTGAGGAAGCCGTGGTTGGCACACGATGAGCTGAGTGCGTGATAACGGCTGAAGCGGAGGCCATGCAGCCAAACGGCATACGGCAATGGGTCCAACACAGAAGGTTGGCTATACTGGACTGGTGCTGCAAAGAACGATTGTCAAAACAGCGACGGAAGGAACTTCAGGAAGCTCGGGAAATGCTTCTCTGACTTGTTCGTGGATGACCTGCTGCAACTTCGTCACTATGCTACAACTACATGAAAGCATAGGGAGAATCAGGATGCTGGTGAATGAGGGATAGCAGAAGCGCTACTGCTTGAACAAATTGATTAATTTATGGCAGCAAAAACGACTGTTCCCAGTTAGATGTGAAAGCCGCAAAAGGTGACGGGTGTGAGATCAAAAGAACAAGTGATATTACGGCGCTTGGATAAGTCATCGTAGCTTTGACATCCGTTGATGACGCCGACTATGGTTGCTGGATTTCTGACCAAAAGCATCTGGAACGCATCATCGTCAATGCCCTTCAAATGGTCGATCTTGGCGTACTCGGGCATTCAAGTGTCAACGCGCTTGAGCAGGTCTACAACTTCTTCAATCTATCATGTGAAGTTTTCACCAGGGAGTTGTGCACGGCCGCGCTGACTTTGCTCAGGACGCAGCTTGTGCCCTGCAGGCTGGCCTAAGATATCGCCATAACTAGTCTTGAAAGCTCACCACGATGTCATGTCGGCCTCTTGATTCCGGAACCACACGTTCGCAACGTATTTTATATAGAATAAGACATTGTTTAAATTTAGTCCGTCGTCCCATTTTTTGTGAGAAGTGACCCGCTCATATGAGGCTAGCCATTCTTCGACGTCGTGATCGCCGGTTCTGCTGATGATAAGACGAACCTGCTTGTGCAAAGTTCCAGCGCAGAAGACGGACGCCGGGAAGCCGGCTGGACTAGGGCTGGCAGAGTTGGTCATGTTTGTTATCGGTAGTGTGCGGCTGCAGAGCTTCAGGGAGGCAGGAATTTCTCACCTCCACCAAGTTAAAGCGGGTTTACTTAGTACCTGAAAAGGGAAAACAATCCTCCGTAAAGTGACCGATGGGCAACACAAAACGAATCCAGTGTATGCACACAAGAGCGCTCTAGCATCGCGGTTGCACTATATTGTTCTCATCATCTTCCTGATCTCGCTGTCGTCGCCGACTACAACTTTTATATTTATTTTGATATCTTCTTTATATTGCAATACCTTTAAAGCTTATATTTATAAAGCCTATAGAACTGCTTTCCGATTTCAATAAAAATTGCAGTTGAGTTCGTTTTTAAAATTCGATTTAGGTTTTTTTCTATTTCAGCAATTGTGAATTTTCATTCATTTTAGAATAATATGTAGAAATATGGAACATCTTTTGACCTTCGAATTTTTGCAGAAATAAATAACATTGCCTGGATAATATAGGCAAAAAGTCCCATTGGCAGACATTTATTGAGCAAGAGTGTAGGGCTGAGACTTGGCAATTTTCAGGGCAAGCGCTCAGTTTTACATTTATTTTTATGATTTTAAACAATATAATACAACACTTTTATTCCGTAATGTTTCTGAAGTATTCAAGATTCTTGAGATTCTTGAGACTGATATTAATAAAAATCGAATACAGTGTTTGTTTTCCCTCAACTAGAATCAAAGTTACGCCCTTTGTGCTATTTTCAATTCCAGTCAATTTTTATGCGCTGCGGAAACACGCGATGTAGAGCTTCATTTTCTATATGAAATTATGAACATGTCCCGCATAATAAAGAGAAGTTTTATTTTAAACCATTATACCAATACAAGAGATAAAATAAACATTTTTGCAGCGCGCCCCTCCCGAATCAAAGCTTGCAATTTTTGACTAAATCAACTCCAACAACAAAGCGAGTTTCTTATAGTTTTGGTAAAAGTAATGGTTTCATAGATTTAATGTGTAAAAATGATAGCTGCCAATATCAGTGTGCTGAAGTAGCCGGTATCCAAACTTGCAACCTTTTCAAGAGCCAAAAACGGTAAACGACCGTTGCCACAGAACGCACATTTTGTCTGTTCTTTTCTTATATAGCTCTTTCTATCCTTATTGAAGTGGAAAAATTGCATGCTCTTCTTACCTGAGAGCCGTTTGTCCTCAGTTTTCTCTTTGAAGTACTATAGTCATGTGTCTCAGTATCTCAGCGTCAGTAGTAGTTTATTCTCAATCGCTGACAGTGCTGCTAAGTTGGTGACAAAAGTTAAAGAAATTCATTGAAACACCGTAGCTTTTACTCTGTTTTCTTCGAGATATAAATAGCGCCGCTTCTACTGCATAAACGTTTGACGCGCTTAAAAGCAGGTGAAACTGCTGAGACTTAGAAAGGAGAACACATTTGCTATCGAATAGCCGACTGTACCCAGTGCCCGAAAGGTTTATATTATAATTTAATTGCAAGATATTCATGAACTTCCTTTCTTTGGAATTTTGTTGTGCCTTTTAGCATTTTGCAAATGTCGTGAGCTGGAATAAGAACATAGGAAAACATTTTTATAAGGGCGAGTAAAGTTTATCGAGTGTCGTATATTGGACAAGTAAGTAAATTCCATCTGGAAAAGCATCATCATTCATTTGCGCTATGCCAGTGTAGATTATTAGAAGATGTCACGTAGAGAATGTGCATTTTAAAGGTGAAATTTTAATTCATTCGTAGAGCTTAAAAAACGACAGCGGAATGCTTCAAACGAATTGTGGCCCTTGCTGCCGAGAACAATGCTTGTTATTCTTACATATATATTAAATTTATTCGGTAAGTACCACATCACTTATATTATCTCTTTATCGTCTACTCAAGACTGCGTTACATCACAGAGGAAAACTTCTTTTACTTATATTGAATACTACGCGTAATTTTAATCTGTTCCCATTGGCCATTGGCGTACCACATGTCTGTGTCTAACTTTGTGCTTCGTCAGGCGTCCTAAATCAAATAAGTGTTGAGATATACCATCTTATATCTACCAGTTCATGAAGCAACATCGATAATCTAATCTGGGGAGATTTAGTTCTTGCTTTAAACGTTGTCAAGTTTATGTCGTGGCTCTATCACATAAAATTATGCTCGACGTTGATGGTCCGGCTTGAAGGATACAACGCGTTAAGATAGGCGACTAGCCCACATATAAAGCCCCGCTTTAACCAACCGTTCGATCGTGCCTGCAAAGCCTAGGAGTAACGTGAATTCAAGGGTTTTGGCAGGCCGATTCTGATATCACCCTCTAAAGTGAAAGGGGAGGCTCGAGGTGTCAGTTTCTGCCAGATGTAACATCAGTAAATCCTACGCGCAATCAGTGCGCGGTCATGTCAGCTGCCAGCTGCCGCCCGCAAGCGCTGTGCTCATGGTTTTTTGATAACGACGCCAACAACGACAACTATGCCAAAGACAAGCCGGGGTTTAGTGGTGAATGGGGCCTCTAAAGGTAGAGCGATTATACTACTGTAACATTAGCACGTCCTTAAGTGCACATTAGCAAGCTATACGCAACATAACTCGATTACTTGGTGCCCCTCTAGTAGGTGCAGCTCCCATCAGGCTCATTTTCTATCATATAAGTGATTGTCTATTTAGGCTGTTGGTGCTTCGTGAGCCTTTATTTTCTTCACCATTGTTTCTATTTTACCACTTCAACACATGCTCCACCATTTTTCTTGCTTTTTCTTTTCAACTGTTACATTGTTTATGGGTAAACTTGGCCTGTTTGAGACGACCACGGGACCGAAAGTGACATGCCATGTGCGAAAAGTGTTGTGTAAATTTTAGATCAAAGACCAGGCTGACGACCGAGAAAGCACTCAAATGTTCATGTTCAATCTGTACATGACGTTTGCAGCCCTGCGAACTGCGATCTTTTACTTCGTAGGCTCTTCGGAGCGTAGTGTGGCAGTCTTCCCAAGTCCAGAGTGGCACCGTTCTGCCGGGGGGAGGGGGGGGGGGGGGGGGGGCGGGGCAGGGTAGTAGGACATTGTCAGAGTCGCTTTAGAGGCTTGGCAGAGGGGGCAGGTTGGCGGTATTTATTGATAGTGAGATAGTAGGGAGAGAGTTGGGGAGGGTTCTTGTTTGCAATCGTCGCTAGAGATGCTGTTCCCAAGGAAGGAGTGTGGTGGTGAGTATTGTTGCCGTTCAGCTCGGAAGTGTGCGGCGAGCTCAGCGAAGGCATGCATGCGCTCCTTCGACAAAATCCCCCCCCCCCCCCCCCCCCTGAGTTCCGCCTGTGCCCGGTTTCTTGTCCTCGAGCTAAGGAGTCTGCGGCCTTGTTGCCGTGGCCGGGAGGATTTCCCGAGCAGGTACCCAGATGAGCTCAACGCATCGGGGGTACGTAGGGGGGGGGGGGTTAGTGTGGCTAACCGACATTTGGCAGCGAGGTCTAACCTGCGTCTAGAGTAATTAAGGATTGCGGTCTGTCAGGGACAAGGCAATGGCGGTCTCTTCAGCCTCTTTTGTTGTGGTGACGGCAGTTCGAAACTGAGGGTTTCGGTATTTGATTCGTATAGTACGGCCGTAGCTCCCCGGTCGTGACAGCTGCATCTACGCAGACCGCATCCGTGGCGTCCCCGTACCACTTGTGCAGTGCTTTCGTCCATGCAGTCCTGCGACCTTGAAACCGCAAAGGGAGCATGTTTCGAGGCAGCGGTTTGATGCAGAGAGATTCCCTGGTGTGGGATGAAAGCGTGCTTAGTTTTGGGTCGTTGGCAGGTATCTGGATGTTAAGTTTATGCAATATTTGTCTATCTGTGGGTGTGGCAGCAAGGTGTATGTTTTGGGCTTGAAGGTGTGCTTCACTTAATTCGCGTATTGCATTGTGCAGCCCCAGGGCGAGCAGTTTCTCGTTTCTTGTGTTCCATGGTAGATCCAGAGCCGTTCTTGTCGCTTGCCAAATCTTGGCGTCTAGCTTCTGAGTTTCGCCTGCAGTAAGTCTAAATAAGGGATGGCGTAGAGGATACGACTAACTGTGTAGGCATGAATTATGCGGAGAGTATCAGCTTCTCGTAGTCCGTGCGCCTTCCCGTGACTCGTCGTACTAGTTGCGCGGTTACGGCGAGGGTTTTTTTCAGCCTTTTTAGTGTCTCTTTGTTCTTCCCGTCGTTCTGCAGATACATACGAAGTATGCGTAGCGTGTTCACACGAAGGAAGCGTCTATCCTGGATGTGTATCTCAATGTTCTTGTGGTCGATCCCACATTTAGGAGGCAGGATTAGGAGCTCCAACATCTCTGGAGAACTCAACATAGGTATCAAGATACACTAATAAGTAAAGGCCTTTTTACAAAACTGAACAGCCACGCTGCACGTCGACAATATGCACATAAATCAACAGATGAAATTCGGTGGCTGGTTAGTGCCAGCAGAAAGCGGCGTTGACCTACCGCCCCAGCCCCGTAGGGCCAGGAACTGCCACCCTTCAACTGCCTACACGCTAGCCAGCGTAAACACCACAAGGCTCTGTCCTATCTCCCTTTCTTTTAATACAACGCTTAATCCCCTTGTCCATAGATTAGAAGCTATCCCCCATCTTCAGCACACGCTATATGCTGACGATATTGCTCTCTGGACAACACATGGGTCCGACCGACAAATCGAAATTACCCTACAAATCGCAGTGGATACCATAGCTGCTCTCACACTTGCCATCGGTCCCGCAAATTCATCTGAAATCGGCGTGAATAGAACAATAAATCTATGTGATGCTGAATGTAGCACATAGCCGCAGTAGAGGGCTACGGAGTAATTTCGACCACCTGGGGATCTTTAACGTACGCTGACATCGAACAGCACACGACGCCTCTTCGTTTCGCCTCCATCGAAACGCAGCCGCCGAGGTCGGGTTCGAACCCGGGTACTCCGGCACAGTAGTCGGGCGTCTTACCACTGCACCACCCCGGCGGGGCCACCTCCGCTGCCTCGCACGGACAGAAGAGAAAATAGAGAAGAAAGGAAAAAGAAGAGGGAGAGAAAGACGCGCATCGCAACAACAGCCGTCGTCCACCAACGAAGCAGTGGCGGGTGAAATTACGGCCTACAACAGATAAAATTCGGTGGCTGGTTAGCGCCAGCAGAAAGCGGCGTTGACCTACCGCCGCAGCCCCGTAGGGCCAGGAACTGCCACCCTTCAACTGCCGACCCCATGTAGCGCACGTTAAAGGTTAAAGATCCCCAGGTGGTCTAAATTACTCCGTAGCGCTCCACTACGGTTCCTCTTTCTCTCTTTCCACTTTAACTCCCACCTTCCTCCTTCCCTTACGTCGCGATTCAAGTGTCCACAGGAACAAGTGTGACAGATACTGCGCCTTTCCCTTTCTGTGAACCAATTATTATTAATATTATTATTATTAAAAGCACTACTGGCGAATGTCCAGCTCGTGACAAGTCTGGATAAACAATGAAAGGCATGGCGTCCGTGTGCTGTGCGACGTCAGCGCACGTTAAAGATCCCCAGCTGGTCGAAATTACTCCGTAGCCCTCCGCTACGGCTCCCCTTTCTCTCTTTCCACTTTCACTCCAACCTTCCTTCCCTTACGGCGCGGTTCAGGTGTCCACAGAGCAAGTGTGACAGATACTGCGCCTTTCCCTTCCTGTGAACCAACCAACCAATAAGAAAAGCGAGATAATAAGGTACGCAGACATCAATCGGGGAAGCCAAGGCTAGGTAAATGACAGATAGACGACTGAAGATAAAGGAGAATGACTCAGACCAACTAAGCCAAGGAACCGGAAACGGCCATATGTTGGGAGATAATATTATGCGCATATGTAAACAGGGTATAAGGAACGTGTGAAAGACCATGCACTTCTCAAGGTCACTGCAAGGTCACAGGCCGGATTGCATGAGCCCTTTGGCTGGAAAAGCCCGCTCCCTGAAACAAAAAAAACCCCAAACCTTATGGTGCGGGAGGCCTTGCCTGGCGTAGCCGTAGAGTGATCATGGTCGCAGGTTGAGGTCTGTACCCTCACAGGAGGATTGCACCTAGTGCATCCTTCCTTCCACCTGACAAGGCAAAGCCATGCACTTCTCAAGGTCACTGCAATTTAAGGCAGGACAACAGAAGCAATCATGGCCCATGCAAGACGTCCCGTAATATAGAAAAAAGATGAAATGTGGTAGTTGCCGCAGGAATAAGGGATGTTATACATAGGAAAGTAGACGGGGTGGCGAGATACAGAGCAACGGGAGTAAAATACTTCTTAGGGATGGACCTTGCTGTAAAGACGCCATGTTCACACTTCCACAGGCGTGTCACCAGGGTGTCCATGTGGTTGACAAATTTTTGCTGCACACCTATACATTCGGAAGTTGCGCATACAATGTAGCTTGAAGTGGTAGGAATCAACAACTGCAAGTAGTAAATTCAAAAAACGTTTCCAACGAGATAACATTAATTTTAACTATGTCATGTATGAAGCAGTAGGATAGCGCCCTGCGGGTAAAGCTGTGGCTTTTTATGGGGCCCGATAGTGCCCAGAAATAGATAGTAATGAGAGACGGGCAGCTGCTCGGACATAACAGCTGCGCCATTCACAATTTTGTGCTGCTCGAAAGATGGATTGGAGGACCATATAACCTTAATGGGACTGAGACGAATCGTAAGAGAAAACGGAAGAATAAAGTAAGGCTAACGTATTTAGCTTACATAAATATACAAGGGGAAAGAAAAGGAGTAATGTGGCTTAAAATCAAGCAACAGCTCTAAGCAAAGGATATTGCGGTATCTGCTTTTACGGAAACGCGCCTTAATGACCTAGATGAAATTCCGCTTATCCCTGGTTATAGGTGGGAAAATTACAATGGCGCCGCAATGTTAAATACTTACTGGCGTCATCATATGGTCGATCTCGGGAGACTGACGCGCGCTCGTCGTTTGAGAAGACAAGCTCGTGCGCGTAGAAAAGTAAGAAGCGGTTGCAAGAAAAAACGAACTCCTGTGGCTTGACCTAGCCGGCGTGCAAGAGCATCGGCGACGTGTACTTTTCAATGTGCCTCCCGTCGGAAAGAGGGAACAGTCCATTGTGGGACCGACTCGTTAGTGACCTCGCAGAGTTTCCACAGTACTTCATGTAGGCCGAAATAGCGGTAGAGAAGCTTCTCGTAGCGGCCCCGCTGATGAACATGAGTCCGCACCCAAACTTCATCTCTAGAGTTATAAATTACTTTCCTGTAACGAAGGTTGTATCACGCATCCTTTGCATGATGTTGTACGGCTCTCAGTCTTGCTAGCTGCCAGGTGGCCTCAGCGTGCTGAACGAATTGGTCAGCGCCGGCAACTAATGGGCGGGCAACATCCGCCAGTAACATTGTCTCTTGCATGGTGACGGCTACGCGACCGTGTGCCAATAAAACGGTATGAAGGTGGTTGTTTTCTGAGCTGCGGTGTTGTATGCGAAGGTTACATACTGCAGTATCAGGTGCCAGTTCCTATGGTTTTCGTCGACGAAATGAAGGCATTTCTGCGATGGTCTTATTGAGTCCCTCAGTATGGCGATTCTTGTGAGGATGGTAAGCCGTTGTTCTGTAATGACAAGTGCCCCTGACGCGCTTTAGAGGTGAAGTAAATGCCCAGCCTGTCTCAAATAAAATGACCGCAGGAGCATCGTGACAAATATCTGGGTTAAACATGAAAAAGTGCGCAATATCTGCAGAGGTGCAGCTGCAAAGAGGTGCCGCTGCAGTAGCAGGTGAGGTAGTCATTGGCGACTATAATTTACCTTTTGCCAAATGATGACATACGAAATCAACGGAGCATATCCGTAACGACTTGATGAAAATGTACTCGTGGATGATCAGTCGGTTGCAACAGGCCGGTCGGCTAGACAGGTGGAGTTTTCCGACGTTGGCAATCATGTCACGTCTTAATATAGCAACGGGCGACAGCAGCAAGCTTGGGCCAGTAGTTCTGTAATACCCGCGACAATTGGTAAGAGAAAAACCGACATGTCCGGCAGAAAGCAAGTCATGGCATGCCTCCAAAGCGTCGGTGCGGAGCGGCGCTGGGACCATCAGCAGGTACTAAATGTTTGGGGGAGCGTAAATGTTCTAGTAGAGTATGCCTCTCGCAAGCAGAACGACGACAGACTACGCGTGAAAACGCGAGCCGCAATGAGGAGGTTCTCTCGAGGTAATCGATGAGGGGCCGCAGCTCGATGTCGCTTCACTGCTGTTGAACACGTGCAGTCGTCATAAGAGCGCCGCGAAAAAAACGTCAGCAATGTCAAGTCTAGAGCACGGAATAGGCTGAAGTCACTTTATTTATTGTCGGACTAGTGCACTACAGCGACGTCGAACTCCTGTAGTGAGATCTCCAGCGGGCTAACAGCCCCAAGAGGTCTTTAAGGTTCGCTATCGGACAAGTGTGTGGTGGTCACTGAAAACTCTAAACAGCCAATCTTACAGTTACACCGGAAATTTTATTACTACCCAAACAATCACAGGTCATTCATTTTTAATAGTAAAATAATTAGCTTCAGAATGAGAAGGGATGGGATCGGGGATGAGCAATCATCTGCTCAAAGCATCTTGCACTGAACGAGAACTGTATCGCGACCGGCGTTGCTGGTCTCGCTATGCAATTATGTGCCTCCGTCCTCATCGAAGTGGCTAAATATGTGTATTGTTTGAAGATATTTGCGAAGCTCCTGGAAGCTCTTTTGCGGCTCGTCGGCGCAGATAAGTTGGTCGTCGTTTGTTAAATGATTCAGTGGCTCAACTATCCGGAAGAAGTCGCGTAAAAGACATCTGGAATATACGCAGAGGCCGAAAAACCGACGCGCAGATCTTTTACCAGTGGGGATCGGGAAATAAGCTACGATTGTTACCTTCTCTGGGTCAGGGCTAATGCCCTCAGCGCTCACGAAATAGCCCAGAAACTTGAGCTGTTGGATTGCGAAGCGGTATTTTTCTGTTTTTAGCGAAGGCTGGCCGTGCGGATGGTATCTAATACGGCCGTTAAGATCTTCAGATACTTCTCCTAGGTCGCACAAAAAATAACAGCGTAGTCGAGTTATACGAGGCACGACTGCCATTTGAGGTCCGCTAGGACAGTGTCCATCATTCTTTGAATGGAGTCGGGAGCGGAGCTCGAGCCGACGGAAAGCACCTTCAATTCGTACAATCAGTCAGGAAAGAGTATTGAGCATGGTCTTCTCGCGATCACGTGTATCGATTTCATTGTGCCAGCACGCACAGTGTAGACAAAGTCGTGAAAAGTACCGGAAGTGGCGGAGCTGTTCGAACGAGTCATCGACTCGAGGAAATAGCAATACGTTCTTTTTTTGAATATATACGTATACATATATCTTCCAGTACTCTCACGTACTTCTACAACCTCATTTCCCAAAGCCTGCTTAACCGCCTGGGTTTTTACTGAGTGAAATGCTTTTTCGTACTCAATGAACGCTACGTATTAAGGCTGATTATATAATATGAGCATATTTATCAACTGGTTTATGTTATGGATATGATCGATAGTAGAGTACCCTTTCTCACAACCTGCTTGATTGTTTGCTTTATTGCACTCTGAGGTTGTCCTTATTCTATTAGCGATTACATAAGTAAATACTTTATTTTATTTTTATTTATTTATTGATACTTCAAGGGCCCGATATGGAGACTTTACATAAGGGGTGGGCTTGTGTACAGCGATAAATAGTGACAGACTTGGGTTATACATGGCTGTGATGAGATAGCTTCATCATGGCAGCCTTGAAGCGTACAGGATCACCGACGAGTGCCAGATGGTTGGGAAGGCCATTCAAGTCGTAAGAGGTGCGCACGAAGAATGATTCATGAAACGTGATTGTGCGAGCACGTGGTGAAATGACGCTGCTAGGATGGCCTGTGCGAGGCGTTCGATGCACTGGTCGTATTAGTCGACTGTCACGAGGTGATCTATAAAAAAATTATGGTAAAGCCAGAGGCGTGGAGGTCGGCGACGAGAAGCCAGAGTAGGAAGTTGCAACTGAAATTTCAGGGCGGTGATGGTGGAAGTGTACGAGTACTTCGAAAGAATGAAATGGGGGGCCCAGTTTTGAACAGAGTTTACAATAGTGTGGCTCGAGAATGTCACAGGAATATTCGAGTTGCGTTCACACAAGGATTTTGTAAGCTAGAAGTTTTACCATTGGCAGATTACGGGGAAGGTATCAAACAGTTCGATAATGGGAAATACGTGTTTTACGTAGTAAGACCATGTTAGATCATTAGTGAGCTGAACACCGAGGTAATCAAGCGAATAGTTGAAACAATAGTACTACTGCTAGTTTTGTAAGTAGGAGGAGTGTAGTTTCTGTGGCAGTGGAATGAAATGCGGAAAGGTTTAGAAGTATTCAGTGACATCCGCCACGTAGGGCACTAATGTTGTATGTGAATTAGACCATTCTGGAGGGCAGAAGCGTTGCACGAGTTAGTTACAGGGCGGTAAAGTACACAGTCGTCAGCGAAACGGCGGATGGTACAGGATACTGATAAAGGGAGATCTTTAATGTAAATTAGAAACAGTCAGGGGCCAAGGAAAGTTCTTTGGAGCACACTTGAAAGAACACATGAAAAGGAAGAGGAGTGTGCATTGGCAAAAACAAATGCCATGCGGTCGGTAAGAAAGCCTTCATTCCAGTTAAAAAGTAGTGGATAAAGGTTTAATCGAGGTAGTTTAAGCAGAAGGCGGGAGTGAGGTACTTTGTGAAATATTTGCTTGAAATCTAGAAATATGCAATTAGTAGGGATGTTGCGATCAAGATTAAAATGAATGACATGAAGGAAGCGAACGAGTCGCGGTTCACATGAATGTCCTTTACGGCATCCGTGTTGGCTTGGGTGAAAGAATTCAACAAGTGACCGAGAGGAAGCGACATGGGTGTAAATGACGTGTTCCATGATTTTACAGCACACACTGGTTAATGAAATTGGTTGGTAATTACCTGGGGATGATCGGTCACCTTTCTTGAAGACTGGAATGACCTTCCCAATAAGCCTGTCAAGAAGTATGTAGCCGGAATCAAAGGCCTGCTGAAAAGTTAGAGATAAGATAATGCTGCAAGCATGTTTGGTGTTTTTTTTAAACCTTTGAAGTTGATTCCGTCGGCGCCGGTGGATGACGAACACTTTAGTGACTCGATTATGTAAGCAATGACGTTGCGTATTAGGATAATGCTTGCGTTCTTTCATTACTCGGGTTCAGTTCAGTTCAGTCGTTCAGTCGTGTCCGACTCTTCGTGACCCTATGGAACATGTCACGCCACGCATTCCGGTCTCTCACTATCTTCATAACATCACATAACTTCATCTGCAGTGCCTCGAGGATGCCATCTAACTATCGCGTTCGCTGCCTACCCTTTCCGAACATCAAATGTTTCTCCAGCGACTTCTCTCATCTCATCAGAGGACCAAAGTAGCTGAGCTTTAACTTTAGAATTTGACCCTCCAATGAGCAGTCAGGGTTTATCGTCGACAATGTCGACTGATTTGATCTTCTGGCAGTCCAAGGAACTCTTAAGAGTCTTCGCAAGCACCACAATTCAAACGCATCAATTCTTCGGCGGTCAGTTTTTTTCACAGTCCAACTCTGTTATCCATACATCACAACTGGTAAGACCATAGCACGAGTTATACGGACCTTGGTTGGCAGACTAATGTCTCTGCTCTTTACTAGGCGGTCAAGGCTAACCATTGCTCTCTTTCCCAGAAGCAGGCGTCTCCTAATTTCATGGCTGCAGTCTCCTTCAGAGGTAATCTTGGAGCCCAAGAACAGAAAATCTGTCACAGCTTCCACTTCTTGTCCATTGATGCTCCAGGACTTGATATGGCAAGACGCCATGATCTTTGTCTTTTTATTATTCAGTTTAAGCCCAAACTTCTCGCTCTCTTCTTGTACGCGCATCAGAAGTCTCTGTAGTTCCACTTCACTTTCTGCCATTAAAGTGGTATCATCCGCATATCTAAGGTTGTTGATACGTTTTCCAGCAATCTTCACTCCAGCTGAAGACTCGTCCAGACCGGCCTTCCTCATGATGCACTCTGCATATGGGTTAAATAGGCAGGGCGACAGTATGCAGCCTTGCCTCACTCCTTTCTCGATCGGAAACCAATGAGTAAGACCATGCCCAGTTCTGACTGTGGCCTCTTGCCCTTCATACAGGTTCCTGAGGAGACAGATTAGGTGAATTGGAACTCCCATCTCTTGGAGAGCTTGCCACAATCTGCTGTGATCTACGCAGTCAAACGCTTTCGCATAATCAATAAAGCAGAAGTAGATGGGTTTCTGGAACTCTCTTCCAGCGAAGGTTGGCAATTTGGTCTCTAGTTCCTCTGTCTTTGCAAAACACAGCTTGCATGTCCGCAAGCTCCCGATCCACATACTGCTGCAGCCTACCTTGGAGGATTTTCAACATCACCTTGCTAGGATGCGAAATAAGCGCGATCGTGCGGTAGTTGGAACAATCTTTGGCACTGCCTTTCTTTGGAATGGGGATGTAAACTGACCTCCTCCAATCCTGTGGCCACCGCAGGGTTGTCCAAATCTTCTAACATAATGTATGCAGAATGTTAACAGCGTCATGGTTGAGGTTTTGAAGCAACTCAGCTGGAATGCCATCAATTCCGCTAGCTTTGTTCTTAGAAAGGTTGGCTAAGGCCCATTGAACTTCACTCTTCAGGATGCCTTGCTCGAGATCAGTAATCAAAACCGTCTTATGTTGGGTTTGCACATTCGGGTCCTTTTTACACAGTTCTGTGTATTCCTGCCACCTCCTCTTTATTTCTGAGGCTCCAGTGAGGTCCTTGCCTCGTTTGTCCTTTATCACGAGCAGATTAGCACAAAAGCTTCCTTTGATATCTTTGATTGTCTTATACAGAGCTCTTTTGTTCCTTAATTGGCTGTTGTCCTCAACTGCTTGGCACTGTATGTTCAGGAAGGCATTCTTATCTCTCCTTGCTATTTTCTGAAAATCCGCATTGAAAACCTTGTATCTTTCTCTTTCCCCCATAACTTTTGCCATCCTCCTTTCCTCAGATATGTGCAAAGCCTCTTCAGATAACCAGTTTGCTTTCTTGCATTTCTTTTGCTTTGGAACTACCTTAGTAGCAACTTCTTGTAGTATATCACGAACATCAGTCCTCATCTCTTTGAGCTCTCTGTCTTCTAGACCTAATTCTTGAAATCGATTCCTCACTTCCACAGCATATTCTAATGGAATTTGATCCAGATCATACCTGAAAGACCTTCTAGTTTTCTGCGTTTTCCTCAATCGAAGCTTAATTATTCGGGTACTGTTGATGATGTCAGGCCCAGCGTATACAGGGTGGCTAGTTTTCCTAACACGATATCTACCGTCCTTCAACAAATCTACAGTTGCCTGATCCTCTCCAGCTGCTTTCTTCTTTTTCATAGTTTCTAACACTTAATTAATCTTGTCCTTCGTCACTAGCGGAACGTCCGAGTGCTTTTCCCTACTGCCAATCTTATTTATGTATTAACTACTTTAGCTACTGTAGAGATCATTACAGAACTTCTCGGCTATTTTGACTATCTTGTCCATATTCGTGATGACATTGCCCGCGTTGTACCTTATCCCATACATCTGCCTATGCTCAATTTCTTTTTTACCGCTTTAAGGCTTCCCCTGTGCTTTACAGCATGCTCAATTTTCTCCATGTTATACTTCCTTATATCAGCCAATTCGCTCTTATTGATTAGCTATGATATCTCTGCCAACTCTATCTGGTCTGTTGGATTGAAAGCTGTCGTACTTTGGCCTTTCTTAATAAAATATTTTGTCTCCTTAGACAGCCTACCTGTACACTCTCTCACTATCCCACCGCCTAACTCTACAGTGCACTCAATCATGATATCTCTGAAATTATTGTGTATTGCATCTAGGATAATGTCATCATCCTCAGTTAGAGCTGGATACCTACTCCTTAAAAAGGTCATGAAATCTTCTGCCCTACCCCTCACCGCAATTTTGTTAATGGACATATTTCTTACTAATCTGTTTCATTCCCTCTACAGATTTAGACAAATTAAAGACCTTACCATCTTGTGCTCACTGCATCGCACTTTCCCGATTACCTCTACATCCGGCATAATGGCGGGGTTAAGACACAGTAGCAAGTCAAATTCATTTTTAGTCTACCCGTTAGAACTTTTCCATGTCCACTTCCGATTCTTCAGCTTTCTGAAGGTGTCCATGATTATTAAGTTACTGCGCTCTGCAAACTCGACTAGTACCTCCCCCCTGCTATTCCTAGAGCCAATGACATATTAATCCACTGCCTGATCTCCTGCCTGCTTTTTCCCTACTTTGCCGTTGATGTCACCCATTAGTACAGTATACTGCGTCTTTCCTTTCCGCATTGCCGATTCTGCGTCTTTGTAGAAGCTTTCATTGCCTGGTCATCATGACTACATGTAGGTGCGCAGGCCTGTACAAACTTCAGGTTATACCGCTTACCTAATTACGATGTCTGTGTCACCCGCTAATAATTAGGAGTCAATAACAATACGCCACTAATGGTGCGCACACTCCCAGACACATAGAGTTCCTTACACTCCCTAGAGGGAAAGCTGATGGCGCTGCACTTCAGCCACCATGGGCGCGCTAAGAATCATGGGCCGGTGTGCTAGTTGTTGCGAGACAGTCGGTCTTTCTCAAGTACTTGGAGTAGCGTTACTGCGATGTTTCTTTTCGTCATCATCATCATCTAAAGGTGCGTACATAGACCTCGAAAACCATAGTAGCGAAGGCGCAAAAGCAGACGTCGCCAATAAATGGTTTCAGTTTCCCGAAATGCCACTAAAAACTTCCTTAAGTGATTGCCCAACGATAAATATTTTCATAACGTTTCTTTATTTCAAAGTTTGCCTATTAAGTGCGAAATATTGGTATTTGTGCTGCTCAAAACTTAGCCAATAGAAGAAAGAGTCATCGCTTATATTGAATAAATCTCACATTGACATGCTGTTTCTCTCTCTTTTTGCAATTTATAGTCACAATATTCAACCTTAGGACAATATTTATGATAGAACAACGTTATCTTTGCATTAGTTTTGGCCAAAAGTTGTAGTTCTGCACTCGGTAGCTCTCCGGCCCATGATGCTTTGAGCGCCCATGGTGGCTGAACTGGCCGTCTGGAAATTCCATGTAAACTCCAATTGACGACAGCACAGCTTTCCCTCTAGGTAACAGTAAGAAACTCTATGCCCAGACACTCTTAGAGTGTGTGGGAGCAGCTGTTCCGATCACAAAAGGGATGCTCTCGACTTGCATGGCAAGCTCAGCCGGAAGTCAACTACCTTGTAATGACAAGAGGGGGTGGCCTTTGGTGCCCAGCCTTTTAGCCAGAGTAAGGTCAGAGTCAGAAGTAACAAACAAAAACAAAATTTATACAGAAGAAGAGACGATACAGAGAAATTCACACGAAAACTTTAAATGCACAGACGAGAGGTTCACAGAAAGGCGAGGCAAAGCATGCAAGTAAAGAGGCATTCACAGAGGCTTTACAAGTTACAACACTCAACAATACACGAGAGAGTAAAAAAAAACAAAAAAACCAAAAGGTTCACCGGGCACTGTCGCAAACCGAAGCCTGCAGTCACGATGTGGCCGCCATGTTCTCGACTGAAACTTCCAGAGCCGACAAGTACCTTCCGGCAGAGTCACCGTATATTACCGTCGTCGCCGAGTGATGAGAAGGAGGGTGAAGCCGATGCGTACAAGGCCACACCCTCTCCTCGCGTGGGGAAGGCCGTTTCTGGAATGTGGTGGAACGATTGACCCTGTCGGCGCGCGGGCGTCCCTCGCGCCGCGCTGGCTTAACAATGTGCCCCGATTTTGTGACAGCCTACCACCTTCTCATTAATGCTATAAAATACATCTATATTACCAGCTATCGGCCTCGAGATTGAGCAGTGTCGCCACCTAGCGGCATAGCGGCGAACCCTACTCAGCGTTGATGCGTATTCTCGTCGCGTGCCAGCCCGCAGTGATTTACGTCCGAGCGTGCGACGTGTACAAGAGTGTCTTTTGTTTGTTTCGCGGTTCCTGCGCACTTTTTCTCACCTATCTGCCTCTTGCAAATTAAATATGAACAGGTTATTACCTCCCGCTTCATTAAAAAAAAACTTGTCCATATCGAGTATGTCACGCTGGAAAGGACATCATCAGTCGCGGTCTCCGACGCTCGAGATTCTTTGACAAGCCGTGTCAAACGATGCGCTGCTGTCGTATAAGCGCCGTGTCAAAGCAAACCAGGTTACTGCCGTCAATATAACACAATGCAAACGCTCAAAAATCGTATACTCCCGTTTCTGTTTAGAATACCGCAACTACTGAAACATGTGACGTCAGTCTACTGTATAACCAAATTCAGTTTGAACAAGCCACTCTGTGCCTTCTGTATCCGCAACCAAGTTGTCTGAGTACTTTTTTTTTTTTGCTGTTAAAGGCTACTGTACGGTCACTAATTGGGCGCTGCGCCCATCCGCTCGAGGGCGTATCCGCCAGGTCCTAACAATAGGGCGGACGGAGGCATGCGTCTTCCACCCGCCTGCCGCACAGAGTTGGTCAACTTCAGCTTTTGTCGCATGCAGTCTCGGAGGCGCATCGCAGGCTCCTCCTACTTTTTCAAAGATGGCCGCCGACCGAGCGTAGGCGAAACAAGGCCTAGGTGGACGGTGTCTGTCGATGAAAGATATACTTCATGTCGGTATTGCTCGTTTATTACGATTATTCAAAGCGACTTGGAAGTTTGCCTTGCCATGTGCACGAGCATCGAGTGACAGTTCCCCCAGTTGAGTTGGCCTGCACGGAGTTGACTAGTGGCCAACAAACCTACGGAAGATGTGCTACTGCTACACAAGTTGCGGTGCCTCGACGTGTTTATATGCTGCAGGAATTTCACAGACAGCATTAAGATGCAGCTCCCCGCAGTGAATTAATTCCCTGTGCGCGTAGACAGTTTCATAGCAGCGACAATTAGTGGGAGTGTAGCGAAAGTGATACGTTCGGAACGTCTGCTATTTTGCCAAGTTGGTGAAATCGCCTGCAAGTATATCTGTTACGAGTGAAAAGCTCACTGCGCACGCTTTGTTTTCCGAATGTTGATATGAATTTTGAGCTGTGCCAGTCGCATTCATTCCTCTGCGTGCAGCGATCGCGATCTTACGATGTTGTTCGTGTTACGTGCCGACCACTGATATCAGTCGTGTTTCGTGTATGTGCTGTGCTTCAGAACTGCCGTGGGTGTGACGTGCCCTTTCGGAAAACTGTTTTACGTGCGCGAAATGATTTTGGCTGTACGGAGAAGCGTCGGGAAGTCGACACCAATCTGCTGATTGATGCTTCGTGAAGTATGTTTGCGATGGTTTCTTGTTATCATTGCTTCGTGTGATGTCTTGACTGATGCGTTTATTGGGATTACTAGTTGTACTCCGAATGCTCTCATTACAACCGTGCGCGGACGGCATTGTTTTTAGTGTTCTTGGCCTCTTTATATATAGGTATGAGTTGTGGGCACACAACCACGGCGGACTCGTAACCAAGTTTTAGTGGCGAGAAAAAAAAAATCTTGTTCTGTGAATGGAACGATTACCGTAGAAATCGCTAAGAAAGCTAAGAAGGTCTGTAAGATTTTTTAGGACAAGGGTAATAGATTGGGCAGTGTTATATGGTACAGAACAACAAAGTACAGACACAATCTGAAATGAAATTCCAACTTACGTGCTATTCAGTTTCCCCATTAGAGCGGTATAAGGGCAGAAGGATGGAAGTTTTCTGCACTTCGTGCAGGGCAGTCCTTATAATATTCTCATAAAAAAAACTCGCACTGTGAGCCATAATAATAAAGAGCAAGAGTATCTGCAAGCAAGATCTCCGTAGCAAGCCACCTGCACGAAAGTGTATAAGGCTCCATGGATTCAGCTTTAATATTGTGCACCGACGCACCAACGCACCCGCAACGACGACGAATTGCCGGTGAAACAGACGACGCAACAACGCACCCGCAACAACGACGAATTGCCGGTGGAACAGATGACGCGACAACGCACTTTCAACGACAACGAATTGCCGGTGGAACGGACGCCGCAACAACGCGCCTGCAACAACGACGAATTGCAGGTGAAGCATTCCGCGTACACCGACGCAGAGCACTCAAACACTCAGAAGCCTGATATTTCAGAGCAGCTTTCGTTGGACATACCAGTAATACGGGATGGTCACCATGTTGGAGCTTTGTTGGATGCTGGTGGTGATTATTTTATATTGAGCAGCCAGTTTGCCGCAAATCTCAATAAGGTTTTGAATCCGTGGGCTGGCACACACGTTCGCACTGCGAGTGGTTATCTGGTTACTCCTCTAGGCATGTGCACGGCCAGGGTTCAAATGCAAGAGTCGACATTTGTGGTAAGCTGCCTCGTTCTGGAAAGCTGCTCACGTGACCTAATTCTGGGCGTAGATTTTCTTCGTGAATATGGCGCAATTATTGACCTCCGAGATTCAAAGGTCTCGTTTTCTACTGAGAAAGCAGTGGCCCTCAGCAGTACACAGCGACCACTCAATGTGCTTCGAGTTTATGCGGAGAGTGTCACGCTGCCACCTCGAACCAGCACCTTTGTTATTGTCAAATGCAATGCACTTCACGATGGTGACGCAATAGCTGAAACTAACGTCTCATTACTGCTGACGCAGGGAGTCTGCGTGGCTCGCAGTTTGATTCATCTTAACTGTGGTCAGTCCAAGGTACTTGTCACCAATTTTTCGCACGAGTATCGACACCTTTTTCGGAACACTTCCGTAGCTTTCGCGGAACGCATATCTGAAGTCTCCGAGTGCTTGTCCACAGAAACCGTGCCACCGCCCACATCCCTCGACGACCTCGATATTAGCTGAGAGCTATCGGTGAGCAAGCGTGAACAGCTGTTTTCATTGTTACTCGAATTCAGAGAGTGTTTTGCATCATCGTCAAAAGTGCATCAAACTCCCATTGCCAAGCACCAGATCGTGACGTTCGATGATGTGCGCCTAATCCACCAGCACCCCTACCGCATCCTTTCGACCGAGCGCGAAGTTATTAAGTCACAAGTTAAACAAATGCTCGAAGATGATGCTATCCAGCCTTCAAATAGCCCATGGTCCTCCCCGGTCGTTCTAGTTAAAAAGAAAGACGGCACGTTACGTTTTTACGTCGATTACCGCAAGCTTAACGCCGTAACCAAAAAGGATGTTTACCCTTTGCCGCGGATTGACGACTCTCTCGACCGCCTTCGGCGGGCGAAGTACTTTTCGTCCATCTTGCTACTGCAAGTGGCTACTGGCAGATTGAGGTAGATGAGCGAGATCGTGAGAAGACGGCCTTTGTCACACCCGACGGCCTTTACGAATTTAAAGTTCTACCTTTCGAACTTTGTTCTGCGCCGGCCACATTTCAGCGGATGATGGACACTGTCCTCGCCGGGCTTAAATGACAGTGTTGCCTAGTCTACCTAGATGACGTGGTGGTCTTCGCAGAATCGTTTGCACAACATCTTAAGCGCCTGGGTTCAGTACTTGAAGCCCTTCGATCCGCTAACTTGACGTTGTTTTTTCTTCTACTTCGTGTTTAATGATCTTTCCACTAAACAGATTGCATTACTGATTTCTGTGATTATCCAAGTAAATATTAAAAAAATACATAAAATACAATCTCCAATGCTTTCCTTGGCCTCGCCGACTGTTGGCTTCTTTCCTTCATGTATTATAACGAGCACCCTCATTTCCCCTTAATTTATCTGCTTGTAGCTTACAAGGGGTCTCGGTTCTGGCAGTCTTGAAGCCATAGGTATCGTAAATGGGTTCTCGCACAGCTTACGCCCTCGCTCTTGATCACGTTCTACATGACGCTGGCGGTAACACAGGACGTTCCACGTCCGCCACTGTGGTTGAGGGTGACGCTGGTGAACACTCTCAATGTTCGTATACAGACAACATTATTACCCAAGAAAGTAGCAGGTGGGACAGCGGCCGATGTAGCTCAGTTGGAAAAGCACCGGACGCGATATTCTGGGTTCAGTCCCCGCCATCGGCCCTTTTTTTTCTTCTACTTTGTGTTTCATTATCTTTCCTCTAAACAGATTACATTACTAATTTTTGTGATTATCCAAGTAAAAATAAAAAAAAGACAAAATACCATCCCCAATGCTTTTGTTGTCCTCGCCGACTGTTGGCTTCTTTCCTTCATATATTATAACGAGCACCCTCATTTCCCCTTCATTTATCTGCTTCTAGGAAGACAAAGTGGCATAGGTCAGGAAAAGGAAGTTTATGCTGCACTTGACACGAAGGCACTCATTAATATAGGCAGCACTGAGCACAGAGATGGAGAAACTGGTATTACGTACTGTGGGGGCATGCAAATTGTAGTTTTGCCAGCCGAACTGATAATGAATAGCATAGTGTTGCTGCTGAATCAAATGTGAATAGTGCTGAAAATCAAACTGAATACAAATAAACTAGTTGAGCAAAATGTCTTTGAAGAAGTAAACACATTGAATTTTAAAGATAATTTGAGCATGCACTGTTTGAAACATTTGCTATGGCATGGACACTATAGCAAATGATTCCATGGACGTTTGAAGATTTTTTACTGTCATGAACCTCGACACATTTTCTGCATGCAAATGCATCTCATATGCAACACTACAGCTGTACGTTGCAGCCAGAAATGATTATTACGTGGCGAAATGTACGCCACTAAGAGGTTGCTACCACCGGGATGAACTGCACGGCAAATAGTACTTCTGTACATGCTACAATTGATGTGCATGTTTTTTTATGCTTCGCAGTCTATTTTCTCACAGTAAAACAGGCTTGTTGCAAAATACGTTTAGGCTGCAATTTCGGATGAAATCATTAAATGACCAGCTCCTGCATCTTTGCCGCGAGTGCTATACCGAAGTGAACGCGCGAACACAGGTAGGGGAGATATGAATATATACACTTTACCTTTCAGTGTATACGTCCGGGAGTACATCACAAAATTCGTGCCGTCTTCTCCTCATACAAACATAAGCACACGAAGTAGATGGCGAAAGCAGGCGCAGCTGTGGCATGCGGGCATCTACGCTGCTGCTGGACGATTGCATCGCCGGCGACTCAATCGCTCTACTAATGGTTTGTTCATACTGTTTGTATTGTATAGGCGGGGTCTCAATAACTCTACAGCTAGGGTGCAAATTAATTTGATAGCCGACGATCATGAGCCACCGTGAAGAGGAGACGTTTGTCGAAACCAGCGCCCGAGCCGCCGTATACAGTTTCTACGTTCTAAGCAGCGCGAGCCGGGCGCGCCACTCAGAGCGCTGGAGAAATCCGCCTCCCAAAAGTGACCGTAAAGCACTCTATGCGCCTCCCGTGCCGAAATCATCCGCCAGCTGGCAGAAGGCGGATGGTCGCAGGTGTCCTGTACACTGTCGGCGTAACCTCATTTTTGGGGAGTATTTGTTCCTGGTTGTTTAGCCAGAGTTGATGTTCATTCAGTCTACGGCAACTCGCGGGGCAGTACGCTGTTCGTGGTACATTTAACCTACTTAGTCCTCGAGTCAAGTACGCAAGTACCAAGCTGCTTCGATTCATTCTACAGTACTGCAGGCCAGAACACGAGCCTTTTATCTCCGTTGGCTTGCCGCTAATTTTGCCCTTCTCACTCGTATAATACACCGGTGCAATGCACAAAGCACGCAAAGCGATGCCAGTAATTTTAAAATAGGGTTGCTTGCTTGCCTTGCATTAATAAAATCCAAGCATCTTCTCCTTTTCTATTTGCTGCATAGACGAAATCTACGGATATTTTTCTTGAATATTGGAACACTGTAAACAGCAAATCGTTAAGGCATTGCATGAGGCACGTCTTCATCTCCAACCAACCCGCCGTAAAGTCGGAAGCAGATATACGCCGCATGCGTTTCTGCGAGCGCCGCCGGATGCCAATCCCCACTATCGGAGCGACGTTGGAGCCACCTCTAGGACGATCTCCCGGTGAATATACTTATTGATAAGGAAACCTACTGCTATTCTCGCCTTTCCAGTAAACCTCTAAACACAGTACATGACCGTCCTTCAGTACAGTATATCCCTAATTTGGGCTCCTAACTTCACTAAGCCCTATGCCATCATCATCATCAGTCTGACTATACCCACTGCAGGGCGAAGGCCTGTCCCATATTTCTCCAATTAACCCGGTTCTGTGCTAACTGCATCCACTTGACCCCTGCGAACTTCTTAACCTCATACACTCACCTAAATTTCTGCCGCCCCCGGCTACGCTTTCCTTCCCTTAGAATCCAGTTTGCTACCCTAAGCGAGCATCGGTTATCCTCTTTCGCACTATACGTGCCCCGCCCATGCCCATTTCTTCTTCTTGATTTCCACTAGAATGTCAGTAACTTGAGTTATTTCTCTCACCAAATCTGCACGCGTCCTATGTCTTAATGTCTCCCTTACCATATTTCGTTCCATAGCCCTCTGCCTTGTCCTCAACCTAATTAGAACCCTCTTGGATAGCCTCCACGTCTGGATCTGCGGTTACTACCTGTCCTAAGTAGACATATTCGCCTACTACTTCCAGTATTTCGCTACCTAATGTAAACTGCTGTTCCTTCCCGAGGCTGTTGAACATTACCTTAGTCTTCTGCATATTGATTTCCAAGCCTACCTTTCTACTTTTCCTGTCCAGGTCATCAATCATTATTTGCAGTTTATCCCCCGAGTTACTTAGCAAGGCAATGTCATCAGCAAATCGCAGATTACTGAAGTATTCTCCATCTATCCTTATCCCTAACTGCTCCCAATCCAAGTCTCAGAATACTTCCTCTAAACAAGCTGTGAATAATACAGGAAATTTTGTTACTTTCTGTATGCAGAACTATGGTTGCTGTGCAGCCACTATATATATCTTCCAGCACTTTCCCGTACGGCTCGTCTACCCCCTGATTTCACAATGTCTGTATCACCGCCGAGGTTTCTACTAAGTCAAATGCTTTTTCGTGATCAATGAATGCTATGTATACGGGCTGGTTATATTCCGAGCATTTTTCTATCACCTGGTTGATGGTATGGATATGATCGATAGTAGAGTACCGTTTCCGAAAACCTGCTTGATCATTTGCTTTATTTCAGTCTAAGGTTGGCCTGATTCTATTAGTGATTACCTTAGTAAATACTTTATATGTAACAGACAATAAGCTGACTGGCCTGTAATTTTTAAGGTCCTTAGCGTCCCCTTTCTTATAAATGAGGACAATTGTTGCATTCTTCTATGGTTCCAGTACCGTCAATGACACCAGGCACTGCGTATACTGGGTGGCCAGTTTTTATAGCACTATATCTCCCCCGTCCTTCAACAACTCTATAAATATCTTATCCTATCCAGCGACTTTGCCCCTTTTCATAGTTTCTAATGCTTTCTTGACCTCGTCCTTCGTCAATGGTGGAATGTGTGACTGTTTTTCCCTACCGCCAATCTCAATACGGTCCCGACTACTGTGGCTACTGTAGAGCTCTGTATAGAACTCCTCGGCTACTTTGATTGTCTTGTCCTTATTCGTGATGACCTTGCTCGCCTTGTCCCTTAGCGCATACATCTGATTTTTGCCTATGCCCAATTTCTCCTTTGCCGCTTTAAGGCTTCTCCCGTTCTTTAGAGCATGCTCAATTTTCTCCATGTTATACTTCCTTATATTGGCCACCTGCGCTTATTGATTAGCTTTGATATCTCGGCCAATTCTATCTGGTATGTTCGATTGGAAGCTTTCATACACTGGCGTTTCTAAATCAATATTTCGTCTCCTTAGACAGCTTACCGGTATCCTCTTTAACTGTCCTGCCGCCTACTTCTGCAGTGCACTCAGTAATGATATCTCTGAAATTATTGTGCATTGCTTCTAGGGTAGTACCGCCATCCTCGGTTAGAGCTGAATCTATTCTGTAGCGAGATCCTGAACTCTTCTGCCCTCCCCATCACCGCTAATTCGTTGATGGGTTTCTTTCTTACTGATCTGTTGCGTTCCTTCTTCAGATTTAGGCTAAATCGGGACCTCAACATCCTGTGGTCACTGCATCACACTTTCCCGATTACCTCTACATATTGCATAATGGCGCGGGTTGAACACAGTATGAAGTCAATTTCAGTTTTAGTCTCCCCGTTAGGACTTTTCCATGTCCATTTTCAGTTGTTCCTTTTGCTGAAGAAGGTATTCACAATTCTTAAATTATATCATGTCATCCCATTTCATGCCCTCTAGCTCCTCTAACAGCATTGCTAAACTGACTTCACCAGCTAAGGTTCTAGCGTTAACGTTGTCAGGGTCAGTTTCCAATGGCGGCCTCTCCAGCGGAGCCAGAGATTCTTAGCATTCCCCGCTGCGTCACAGGTCTGACAGCCGCCGTGGTCAGTTGCTCCACTGCCGCTGGTGACAGAGGGCCGGGATCTTATAGGACTAATCATGGGAGGTTGCGGCTAGTTACAGCACCAGGGTGGCCACATCCTGTTCTGGTGAGGCAGTGCGTTGCCGGAGGTGTTCACCGGCCTCAGGTCGCAGTCCAAACCTATTTATGGCATTCCATCGAGACGCGGATCCGGTGGAGAATTGCGCGGCATCGGGATTCGAACAATGATCCTCTCGCATGCGAGGCTTATATTCTACCTCTACGTCACCGGTGCTTTTGTAGCTCGTCGAGCCTCTTGTAGTCGACGCAGAATCTGTGTGTTCCATTCTTTTTGGCGACCAACACAACTCGCGAGGCTAGTGGGCTCGTGAACAGCTGTATTATGTCATCGGGGAGTATTTTAACTTGCTCGGTATAAATACTGGCGGATGTGGCTTTCGGTGGGGTAAACTATAATGTGATATTGTGCTATTGACGCCTTTTTAACCTAGTAAGTGAAAACAAAGCCGTCATGACAATATTCGATAATTCCTTGAAGGGGGCGTTTCTAGTCAAGATTAACGTCAGTTTTACGGTATGACCAATGCTCTCGGGAGGCCCCCTGTTGACCGGCAATATCACGCAGTGGGCGGATGTCTCGCTGACTTCATCAAATTAAGCATTCGGCGCAGCATTCGGCTCTTATGTTCGTTAATAGAAGTTCAGTTCACTAGCCACTCAAGGCAAAGATCCTCTGATCAACGCAGACGTCTAGACTGAACAATAATTTTACATTCATTTCCGCGAGACCTTGAAGGCCGAGAAGGTTGTGGCACTGCACTGTGATAAACAAACTGGTGCGTGAACATAGAGTGACGTGATCATCTCACACTTGTAAAGCTAGCCTGCCTGGTGCGCAGTCGGCAGAAATTGCTCGCTTTGTGTAAAAACCTTATGTCATGGAGATCGATGACTGTTCCATCTTCGCGAAGAAAATCAAGGCAAATTATAAGATCCTAGGAGCACTGCTATGATTTAATTTCATTGGAATCCAGTTTGTTACACAAAGCGACCATCGGTATCCTCACTTCGCCCTATATGCCTTGCCCATGGTCATGCCTTCTTTATCTTCAATAGAATGTTATTAACTCGTCTTATGTCTCTGATCCGCTCTGCAAGCTTCTTATCTTTTACGTTACAACTACCGTATTTTATTACTGTAGATGTAACGCAACCTCTGTGTATAGTTATCAACTTCAGTAGAACCCTTTTCGTAGCCTCCACGTTTCAGCCCCATAAGTGAGTACAGGCAAGAGGCAACTGGTGTGTACTTTCCTGTTGAACCATATCGGTAAGCTGCTAGTCATAATATGCATTAAAATATCAAGTTTGGCTAGTTGGTAATTTCTGGTCACTGAAGGCAAAATCCCCCGAGCAACGCAGACATTGTTCTCTAGTTAGTGCCCTTGTGTATCGCGTTCTTTGTGTCCCTGTTTTACCGCTAACGAAATAATTCCAACAAACAAAAATAATAACGATATGCGTATACTTGCTAAATTCGCTCAATCCTAATGTTATTTTCCTAGTTATTTCCATTTCATGGTTCGGATCTGTGGTTAATACCTGTCCTAAATAGATTAATTCGCCTACCACTTCCAATAGTTTGCTACCTCTTTGTAAGCGCTGTTCCTTTCCGAGGAAGGTAAACATTACTTTAGTCTTCTGCATGTTTATTTTTAAGCTTACCTTTCTGCCATTCCTGCCCACGTAATCAATCATTCTTTGAAGTTCATCCTCTGGGTTACTTACCAAACCAATGCAATCAGCAAGTCTCATGTTAATGGATCTTCTCCATTAACCCATGTCCTTACCTGCTCCCGTTCCATTTCTGAATACAGCCTCTAAGCAAGCTGTTAATAGAACTGGGGAGATCATATTTGTTACGAGTCACCGTCAGCATGTGCGACAACAGACGTGGCCGCAACGTGCCATCAGTCAAAGCAGCGAGCATTTCGGTCATTTCAGCTCCGTGCAATCGGCCGCCCACGCTTCCTCCAGCGAACCTGTCCCGGTGTGTCGAAGTCAGACGTGCCGAAGTTGTGTGCAAACGCTGGCCAAGCCCAGCGCTCGAGGGAGAGGGTCACCCTCGCCCGTCTGCAGGAGGCGGAAGAGTTTCTGTCGCGACACCGAGACTGAGTCATCACAGCTTGCTCGGACTTGAGTTCTCACCCTTTCCCTCTGAACGTACGAGCGTATAAAAAGCAGCGCCTGATTCCGCTGCGAGAGAGACTGCTGAGAAACTACAGAGAGACGTCGCAGAGACAACGCCAGAGACCAGCTTTGTGGGTGTGTTAGTTTTTTTCTCCGGGCCAGCTTCTCTGCCCGTTCCTACGTGATGCTGAATTAAACATTTTTTTGTTTGTCGACGCCTCGTCTTTGCCGGGACCGCTGAGGCCTTCCGCTGAGGCCTTCCGCTGAGGCCTTCCGCTGAGCCATGGAGCCGCCAAGCCAACGCTACCGATGGGGCCGCAAACCACATGTAACAACTGGTGGCCGTGGTGCGATACCCAGGCGCAAGCCACATGTAACAACTGGTGATCAGCGGTGGGACGACCAAGCCGTGTCCGAGGTGCAACACCTGGTAAGAAGCGCTTGTATATCCCTGACGTGACCCGTGCAACAAGCAGTTCAACGGAAAGCCGGGAGCAGTGCAACGAGCCCTGCGTGATGACTGCTTGCCTGCAGCGGAACGACTGCGCTGGACTGTTGGCAGCGAGGTTTAATGAGTGCGACACTTTCTTCTCAGTTTTGCTAGGATTTTGTTATGTATAAACTAGAGCTGGTAATTGTGTTGCCGTTGTTGCTGGGTTAATTTGCAGAAAGGCCATAGTGGGCAGTAGAGGAGGCAGCACTCGGAACAGCCATGAATTTGGATTTGAAGTCGTGGCGCAAACCAAAGTTACTGGAGCTTGCGAAGGAGCACTCAGAAAACCAGAAGTTCTAAAGGCTATTCTCGCGCGAGGCTGAAGATGACGAGATTTCGGAATACCCTGAGATCATTGAAGAACGGCAACGTCAATAGAAAGAGGAGCGTGAACGTAGGGAACGTGAATAAAAAGAGGAGGGAGACCTCAACTCGCTTTGGAAATTAAACGTCTCGAATAAGACACGGAACTTGTTCGTATTGCAAGCCAAGCTCACGTGCCGGTGAATGGGTATCGTTCAAAATGAGTGACCTGATGCAGCCGTTTAACCTTGGAGAGGACATTGGTTTGTTCTTGGTTAAATTTGAGCAAACGTGCGAGAAACAAGGGTTTTCTCGGGAAATATGGCCACAGCGCTTGCTCACAATTTTACACGGTGAGACGGCAAACGTAATCGCTAACTTGAAAAAAAGGAAACAGAGGATTACGAGAAAGTGAAATCGAGTCTGCTAAAAACGTACAGGCTGTCCGCAGAAGCGTTCCGCCGGAAGTTTCGGAGTGTTAGAAAAGCGAAAGTGAGTCGTATACAGGGTTTGCCTAAGAGCTTACGTCAAACATGTATGAGTGGTTTAAAGACGAAAAAGCGTATGGTGACCACGATACGGTTTTGCAGTGTATTGGGCTGGAACAGTTTTACAGTCAGCTACCCGAGAACGTGCGGTACTCGGTCTTGGATAGACCAGACGTTAGTACGGTGAAAGCAGCACGGCCAGAGATAAAGAGGCAGTGGTAGCCGAAGCCAAAAGGAAAAAGAGGTTCGAAGCAAGGCAATCGCGCGTCTGTTATACGTGCCAGAAGCCTGGTCACGTTTCAGCGCAGTGTCCGGAAGCAAGACCAAAGGTAGTGTTTTTGTCGCTATGCAGCACTGACGGGAACATGAAGCTTCTGAAGCCGTAAACTCGAGACCTCCTCGTGAACGGGAAACGGGAAAGTGTCGAATGATTCGTGAATCTGCGGCAACCATGGATGATGGTTCATTCCTCTTACATAGACCCAGAGATGTTCACGGGTGAGTGCGCGTGGATCAAACAAGCCGTGAAAGCTCGCAGCGTGCGTTTGCCCTTAGCCAAAGTGCTTATTGAGGGGCCTTTCGGTACACTTGAGACAGAAGCTGCGGTGTCATCTGTGTTTCCTCCTCAGTACTCGTGCCTCTGTACCCGTACCAGATGTAGAGCTCAGGAGCTTGCTGCAAAGGCGGTAGTTGCGGAGATGTTGTCAAGCAATGAGAAAGGGTCGGAGGCACCGCATGCTGAGATTAAGACCACGTACGCTGCAGACACAAGTGAGCCTGAAAAGTCAAAGGTACCAGAGAGTGCACTGGAGCTTGGGGAAGCGGGCGAGCAACGCGACCGCAGCAGCAAACCGACCGAGCCTTGAGGAGAAGAGTATCGGGTTACCTTGGTCAAGCCACGGGTAGCTGAGATGGTTAGCGGATGTTCAGTCGGCGAGGAATTAGCAGGGAAGCCGCCCAGCGAGGTGACCTACACGCCGACCCAAGTAGCTTTAGGAGGTATGGTTCCATCAAATAAAAGTAGGGAACTGGAGGTACCTGATTCGCCTCTCGAGTCAAAAGCAGAAGCTTTAATATAGAGAGTGGTGGAGATGGAAACGATTTAGGAGATGACAAGATTGCGGTTTCCAAGATCATATGTGTGGTAGAACAGGGCGCGCAGAAACACTAAGTGCCGATAAGGGAAACTGCACCGCCCACGAGTTGGGATCAGCCGGGCAAACCAACGCTGAGTGTGTATCCGTTATAGAGAGCTACAGTTGTGCAGTTGACAGCGAACGCCTAGAGCGAAGTCAGTATCATTCGTGCGCTTACACGCCGGGTTGTATTCACGAAAGCAAAAACCACAGTGCGAACGCCTACGCGGCACACATGGCCCTCATGCAATCCTTAGTGCTCCAGCTGTCGAAGGAGCTTGATCTTGTGCTGTTAGCGCTGAGCGAGGCGACACACTCAGTGACGAGCCGCCACATCAATGCCTGGCCGGGGGACAAACGTGAGCGGTTGTTGTTCGGAATTTGCTGGGAGTGAGTCATGCGCTGCTGGCCGCGATGCAGACGCGGCGCCGCCCTTTGACAACTCTGACGACGCAGGTGCCATGCTCGCTCCGGGTACCGCATACAAGAAGCTAGTATTCAAGTACTGCGACGAAAAATGCGGAAAGGCAGCGCGAGAAAGAACGCTGCCATTGTAAAGAGAGGAAACTGAAACGATTGCGAAAAGAGAAGAAGTGATGATCCCACCAGCACAAACGCGGCGGTGCTGAGAAACGGTGCGACTGGTGCGCAACACGTAAGGAGAGGGATAGGTCGTTCAGTGAAGCGAGTAATTCATGCTCATGCGTTTCTCCAAACAACAAGAGGAGGGTAAGGATGTTCCGTGAACCTGACAACCGGAGATTCATTGAAAAAGGGGGGTCTCAACGGTAGCGCCAATGGCCTAAATCTGGGCCCCTAACGTGAGAAGTAGCCTCAGTTTTCACTTGTTGGTATTTTGGTTCCTGACAGAGGAATTTGAATATATTGCCTCTAAACCTTCAAAACTGTGTTGTTTTTTAAGAGCCGCCGGCATACGGCCTTATCACTGTGATTCTGGCACGTGTATCTGTATGCTGTGTTTGTTCATGCTCGTTTTCGCAATACAAGTTATCATTTTCTTTGTAGCGAACGATGCCCCGAGATCTGTCTCGAAGATTCCGATCACTTGAGTATGTTTCTACAATGTTCCAGGTTGTGCTAGTAGCAGTTTGCGACGCTATCTAGGTTGTTCCGAGAGACCTTTAAAGTGAGCGTTGATGAGTGTGACGGGCATTCTTTGTTCGACGATCGACGAGCACGTTTGCTGCTGTTGCCGCCGCCAAGTTGTTTAGTTTTTTTGCGGGCGCAAGTCAGCCCAATAAAGAAGTATTATCAGTACCATCAAGCCTGTGTCTTCTTTTGGTGTCTACGGTCTTGTCACCACTACGTGACATCTGGTGGAGGTGCTGCCATTTATCCTTCAAACGAAGACCCCAGCATTGTTTCTGTCGCCCTGGGTGACAAGCCTACAGGTCACTGAACCAGCCGCCGACTGCAAGGCCTACAACCCGAACCTGGTCTGCTGCCTGATCTCGCTCGACTCTGAAAGGCATCAACTTTGAAAATGGCCCAGTCAACAGCACCAGTCATCTTCGTGCCGCCCCGGGAGCCCCCCATCTTCCAAGGACTTCCCACTGAAGATGCAGACTCGATGGATCTTTTCGACCATGTGGCAGAATTCAACGGCTGGAACGACGCTGCGAAACTCAGGCAAGTCTATTTTGTTCTTCAAGGACATGCCCGAGTCTGGTTCGAAAATCACGAGACGTCTTTAAAGGATTGGGAGATATTCAAAGCAGGGTTTTTGATGGCCTTTGCGAGTTCTGTCCGAAAACAAAGAGCTCAGGCCCTCCTCCAATGAAGACGTCAACTCCCAAACGAGCCCGTCCTGGTCTACGTATGGAAGATGAAGCGCCTGTTTCGCCGCGCCGACCCTAACATGACTGGAGGTAAGAGAGTGAAATTTTCAATGCGAGGCGTTAAACAATGGCTTTTTGCAGGGCTTGTCCGGAACCCGCCGAAAACTGTGGACGAATTTGAAAGTGAAGCGTTCGACCATCGAGAAGATGGACACCCGGATGCGCCACTACGAGCGACCACTTCAACCAGACTACTCAAGCCACTACCCAAACGAATCTGCAAGCGGAGAGAATCTTCGGGACTTCATCAGGGTGAACGTGCGAGAAGATCTCCGCCTATTGCTGCCATCATCGCAACAATCCCAGGTGGCGACGCTCGCGAACGTCGTCCGTGAAAAAGTCCTACAGGCGTTGGGCGTTCCTCAAGTGACGGCTGTGACTGTTGCAGCACAAGAGCCAACTGCGAGGAACTACGCTGCTGCATTACGTCGTCCTGCGCCCCGGCGTGATGACTTTCCAAGCCTTTGCCGCTACCGTCCTGTTCCTGAAAGCCGCTCCTTGGCCCCCGCCCGCTAAGCCTACCAGCGAGGAAGTGCGACGCCTGGAGGACAGCGAACAACCGGCCATTATACTTCCATTGCGGTGAGGCCCGCCACATTCTGCGCCACTGCCCGTACCGACGAATCGGTCTCCGCGTATTTTCAGTCGACGCTGCACGACCACGCCCAGGTGAACGACTGCAAGAAATCGACATCTGCCACCAAGACGTCGGTTCAGGTCTCCATCGCCGTACAAGGCCCGCTTTGCGTCGCCAGGCCGTAACTACGATGAGAGTGTGCGCGGAAGGACCCCAAGCCCACGCAGGGGAAACTAAACAGAGCAACCTTTGGAGGTGAGGTTGCTTCACGGCGAAAACACGAATATCCTCCATCGCCGACGATGAGTGACGACGACGCAGCCAATAAATTGCCGATCCCCAAGGCGACAACGTCGTCGAGATCGCGACCAGACTTCAAGTTGACATCGCCGCCCAGCGTCATTACGACGGTGTGCCCCGGCCGCGACGACCTCAGCACAATACGAAGCAGAGGTCGAACACCGTAGCCAACGTGCAGCACTTGCTTACTTACTTCGACATGCGGGCGCTTCCGAGGGGTGGCGCCACGGTATATCCTCGCGCCCAATAAAATGCAGCGACTGATTCCGCTGCGAGAGAGGTTGCTGAGAGGCTACACAGAGACGTCGCAGAGACGACCGCAGGCAGCTTTGTGACCGTGTCAGCTTTCTATCTAGGCCCGCTTCTCTGCCTATTTCTACGTGATGTTGAATTAAACGTTGTTTTGTTTGTCGACGCCTCGTCTTTGCCGGGACCGCTGAGGCGGCCAGCCGAGCCACGGAGCCGCCAGGCCATCGCTACCGATTAGGCCGCGACCCACATGTAACATATCTCTTTGCCTAAGACTGTGATAATTTTGTTACTTCATGCAGAACTGATTTTTGTGCTGTCAATATCGATATCTTATAGTGATTGCACGCTCCTTTCGCAATGCCGGCATACGTTCCGAAGTTTGTACTGAGTCAGATATTTTTTTTTTGTTAATGAATGGCTGTTAATTTTCCCAGCATTTTTCTATTACCTTGTTGAGAGCAGAGATATAATCGATGATAGAGTACCCTTTCGGGAATAGTGCTTGATCGTTTGCCTGAATGAAGTCTAACGTTGTCCTGATTCTGTTAACGAATACCTACTATGTAACAGGTAGCTGACTGGCATTTATTATTTCATGTCTAGCATCCCCTTTCTTATGAATTCAGGTAATTTTAGTGTTCTTCCATGAATAGGTACCGTCGATTCCAAGAATCAGGTACCGTCTAAAATTGCATTTCCAGCCACCAGTAATTTATTCAATGATCTGCTGGAAGGAAACAGGCTAGCGTCATCGGCGTAAATTATAAATTTCGCCATGTCTGTAATTTTCGCAAGGTCATTACTGTACAAATTAAACAGAAGAGGGTCTATTATACTTCCCTGCGGAACACCACATTTAATATGTTCAAAGAAGGAGTACAAGCCATTAATTGTTCGTATTTATTGAGGTATGATGCTATTAGTGGCAATTCATTTCCTCTGACTCCATATCTACGAAGCCTATTGCTGCTGATAGCAGAGGCGATAAATCGCCATCTGTGAACCGGCAACGGCACCAATCATTTCATTCTTTCTTTCATTCTTTCCCTCACCCCTCTGGCTATACAATACCCCTTGATCTGAAAATGAACCGAGCGTTTTTTGGCCTCGCTACGCTGTCTGATGCATCACCCGGGAGCGGCGTTTCCATTGACCACGCTTTCACAACAGTGGTGACGAGGTTGAAGCAAGGATATCAGGCCCAGGACAGCGCCGGACATGGGTCACAAGCTACCGGACTTCGATGAGGAAAACGATAAGTAGCAAGCTTACCTGGTGAAAGTAGAAGCGTACTTTGAGGCCAATGAAATCTCAGCTGATGCAAAGAAGAGGGCTTTACTCGTAGCCGCCCTTGGGACAAAGACCGCTCAAGTTTATGCAGTAAAGTAGCGCCAGCAAAAACAAGTTCGTTGAGCTACGACGAGGTAGTCGAGACCTTGAACAGCTACTATGATCCTACACCAAACGAAATAGCAGAAAGTTCAAGTTCTTCAACCGCTATCAGAAAGAAGAAGAATCCATGCAGGAATTTATTGTCGCTATACGACAAATAGCACAGAACTGCAATTTTTCGTCTATGCTAGACAGAATGATCAGAGACCGCATCGCGTGTGGAGTCAGATCAAAGAGTTTACAAAAGCAGCTTCTGGCAATAAAAGACCTGTCGCTAACAGAAGCAGAGGCTCTAGCACTAGCTGTAGAAAGCGCCGAACTTGATTCACGAGGCATAACCGGGGAGGCTCGGGATCCAAACGTGTTCAAGATAACTCATCGGCGCCAACAAGAGATACGAACGCAACCATGAACGCAATGCCAGTGCTGCGGTAACTACGGCCAAAAGACTGCAGTGTGTCGCTTTAACAGACGGCAATGTTTCAAATGCAGACGACGCGGGCATCTAGCGAAGATGTGCTCAGCGGCTGACAGCGTTAACAGAACTGGTACCATGGAAGCACAGAAGCGGCAGGAATCGGAAGACAGTGATAGCAGTACATCGCAGATATGGTCCCTCCGTACGGCGGCGCAGACGCTGCTACCGCCCATTCAGAAAACATTCACATAGAGCGGCGTTGACCTAAAAATGGATATGGATACAGAATCCCCAGTCTGCGTCATTTCAAAAGCTATTTATGACAAACATCGCAATGAGTGGCCTCCGCTCGCGAAATCGCCGATAAAGTTATCGTGCTATCTCGGAAAGCTATCAGTGCTTGGCGTCATGAACATGGACGTGCGTTATCAAGCAACTACAGTGGAATGCAATCTGGTAGTGTTAAACTGCAAAGGCCCCAGTCTTTGTGGCCGGGATTTATTGCAAAAACTGGAGGACACCGGAATGACTCTCCTGCACGTAAAGGCGCAGACTAACATGGCCAGCACGGTTCCACCAGCTGCCCATCAACCTGCCTGGGAAATGCTGAACAGCTATGCTGACCTTTTCAGCGAGAGCACCGTACTCTTAAAAGGCCCGCCAGCACGGATTCATCTCAAGAGCGGAGCAACCCCCAAGTTTTTCAAGGCAAGGAAGGTTCCTTTTGCGTACAAAGAAAAAGTTTCACAGGAGTTGGATAAGCTTACGGAAGCAGGGATAATATTGCTTGTACCATATTCGGAATGGGCCACACCCATTGTTCCAGTCTTGAAGAAGGACGGCTCAGTGCGCCTTTGCGGAGATTTTAAAGCCACACTAAATCCTGTGTGTGAGATTGATCAATTCCCGCTACCAGTTATTGACATGTTTGCCAATTTAGCGGGAGGAGAACGGTTCAGTGTGCTAGACCTGCGAGATGCCTATAGCCAGGTCGCGTTGGACGAGGAGTCGCGGAAGCTGGCCGTCATCAACACTCAAAAAGCGCTATACTGCTACAATCGGCTACTATTTGGAATCTCTTCTGCGCCAGCAATCTTTCAGCGGAAAATTGAATCCGTGCTCCAAGGGCTAACCGGCGTGCAGGTCTATCTTAACGATGTGCTGATAGCTGACAAGAGCCAAGATGACTCAAACCTGAAAGCAGTACTGCAACGCTTCAGGGAAAATGGCATTAGCTGCGCGCTGACAAATGTCGCTTCGCCGAGCAAGCAGTAACATATCTCGGTCACCGCATTGATAAAAATAGGTTACACCCGGTTGAAAAGAACATCGATGCTATCAGACTAGCCCCTTCTCCGCGTAATGTTACAGATTTGCGTGCTCTTCTTGGGTTTATCACCTTCTACCATAAGTTTCTTCCTAACCTGTCAACCTTACTTGCGCCTTTGTATAAGCTACTGACGAAAGGAGCTAGGTGGATGTGGAGCGATAAAGAGCAAGCAGCATTCGAACTGTTGAAAAAGGCTCTTTGCGCAGCCCCTGTGTTGACATATTTCAATCCGAAGCTCGAACTACTTTTGGAATGCGATGCCGCGCCTCACGGTGTGGGACCGGCACTTTTCCATCGCATTAATGGGGAAATGAGGCCCATCTGATTTCGGTCCCGGACCTTAACTTCGGCCGAAAAGAAGTATTGTCAGATCGGACTTGAAGCGTTGTCTCTCGTTTTGGGCGTTTCACGTTTCCGGGACTACCTCCTTGGCCGGGAGTTCACCCTGTGACGGATCATCGGCCACTGCTCGGCCTTCTACGAATGCATTGTCACACCCCATCATGGCCGCCGCGAGAATACAAAGATGGGCTCTTCTGCTGGGAGCGCACAAATACAAGCTGCTTTGCAAATCCGGTAAAATGATGGTTAACGCGTACACCCTAAGCCGTTTACCTCAAACTTTGCTGGAAACGGAGACCGCACCGGAAGGAGACGCAGAGTTTGCCCTCGCCATCGACCAGTGGGACCAGTCGGCCATCACTATAGAGGAACTGCGGTCACTCACAGAAACGGACGTGGTACTAGCACTTGTCCGCAGGTACGTCCATGAGGGTTGGCCAAAGCATGTGGCTCCGGTAATACTGAGATGTTGCATTACTACAAAAAGCGACATGAATTATCTGTTCAGGATGGCCTCCAACTGTGGGGACATCATGTAGTAGTCCCCAAACAGGCGCGCGGTAGACTCCTGATGATATTGCACGAAGCCCATCAGGGCGTCTGCACCATGAAGAAGGTAGCACGGTCCAAATTTTGGTGGCCGGAGATCGACCGGGACATTAGCCGAACAGCGGATGAATGCAGAAACTGTGTCCAGGCTTTACCAATGCCTCCAGCACGTGAGCCAGTAAACTGGCCAGCTACAGAAGAAAAATGGTCCCGATTGCACCTCGATTTCGCTGGACCTATCAGGGACAAAATGTTGCTGATCGTGGCTGATTCCCACAGCAAATGGGTCGAGGCAATTCCACTCTCGCGTGCAACGTCAAGCAGCACGGTAAACGCGCTGCGTACGCTCCTCAGCCAGTTCGTACTACCGCGCACTGTAGTAACTGACAACGGCACGCCCTTTACCGGGTCGGATTTCGCCGAATTCATGAACAGAAACGGCATTGCCCACATTCGAACACCGCCCTACCACCCACAAAGCAATGGGCTGGCAGAACGCGCGGTCAGAACGGTTAAGGATGGGTTAAAGAAGATGCCTGGCGTGGATCTCTCAACAGCACTCGCACGAGTTTTGGGTCGATACCGGAATGCCCCAAGGCAGTCGAGCCTACCACCTTCATAAGTACTGTTAGGTTATCGACTACGCACCAGACTTGACATGTGTTTTCCTCTCAGGAACGAACCTGTCCAGAGCAGAGCAGCTACGCCAGCTTCGGACGACGCCAGCTGGAGTTTCGCTCCGGGGGACCCTGTACTAGTCCGTAACTACGGTGTTGGTGACAAGTGGACACCCGAAAAGGTGAAGTCAACAACAGGCGCTCGACTAGTCACCGTCAAGACGGAGGATAATGTGGTGGTCCGTCGTCATGCTGATCAAATCCGCAAGCGCAACGTCGAGGGATCCACTCACGGCTACAGACAGTCCAGCAGCAGAACCAGTGGACCATCCACTGGCTATTCAGAACAACGCATCCACATCGTCAGTTGTTGGGCGAGTTGGTGACGATGTTCCATATCTAGAGCGCGATAAACGTTAAACGTGTTTGTCGTTATTGTGTTCTCTTGTCCCGTTTATCGCGCTGTAGATATGGAGCATCCACATCAGAGCCCGCAGACCCTGCTCCACAAGAGACACAGCTGCGCAGGTCAACCCGGGTCAAGAAACCTGTGGATCGCAATGGTTATTAGGAGGAAGGGCTGCTGCTGATAGCAGAGGCGATAAATCGCCATCTATGAACCGGCAACGGCACCAATCTTTTCATTCTTTCTTTCCTTCTTTCCCTCACACCTCTGGCTATATAATACCCCTTGATCCGAAAATAAACCGTGCGTTCTTTGGCCTGGCTACGCTGTCTGATGCATCACCCGGGAACGGCGTTCCCATTGACCACGCTTTCACAACAGTGGCGTTCCCATTGACCACGCTTTCACAGCACCTATCTTTTAGAATGTTATGATTAATACAGTCAAAAGCTTTAATAAAAGCAAATAATATACCTAAATTTGTTAGCTTGTCTTCTACATTTTTTTAAAATTAATTCTTTTTGCTTCAGTAAAGCAGACTCAGTTGACAAGCCCGGGCGGAAACCAAACTGAGCGTCATCGATAAGGGAGTGTCTGTTAGAGAAGCGTTGTAGACGCTTAAGCAAACATTTTTCCAGTGGCTTTGAGAATATGGGAAGAATCGACACCGGCCAGTAAATGCTTTTTTCATGCTTTGAAGTACATTTGTGAAGAACAATAATTTTCGCTTTCTTCATTTTATTTGGAGATACATTGGATGATATTGACGAGTGTAAAATTTGCGATAAATGAGGCGCAAGAAGATTAGCAGCAAACTTATTTGGCTTAATTGTGAGACCCTCAGTGTTGGAGCTAGGACTGTTATTCAGTGCTATAAGCGTACAGAATACTTCAGAGGGCTGGAAAAGTAAGGAATTAGTCACATGCTTCATAATTGAGGAAGCTGCATCTCTGTTTTAAGTCGCATTCGGAACACTGATAAATTACTGGTCCGCTAGCGCGGCTCCCGTTATTGGCGACCCGTCAATTATTAGCTCAGAAAGGCAATCGTTTCGATTACGGCTGTTGATTCCCTCATTCGTTTTCGCATCAAAACACCCGCGCAACTATTTATGTTACACATTTGCAACAATTCTGGTATCTGGATTATGCACAAGTATTGTGTTGGCGCTCACAAATGTCTTAGTACAACAGGAAGTTTATTGTCCGCCTAATATCGAGGACTAAACTTTTGAAGGGCACAAATATGTCCACGCAAATAAGCAGCCATTATAAAAATGATGTGAGGTTCGATATGCTAAATTACTTTACCACATTAAATGCTACAGTAACTGGACGGACAGTAGGTGGGACACAAATCGACGTTTTAATTGCGTAACTTTGAAGTTGCAAACAACGAACTGTTACACTATCCTTAAATAGCAGCCCTAAAACACCGCATTGCCGGCTATACCCTTAACGTAAATGCTTAATTCCATCTAAAACAAACCAAATAGTTTAGAAAACATGATAGCTATTGTAGCCAAGAAGCCGGAAAACTGGCGTGTCACATAAATCAGACCTTTAATATTACATCCTGGCCAACCACGAGGCGAATCCATTTGTGCTCTTAAACATCATTTGCAGCTGCTATAATGAAGGAAACATCCCATGCACAAGTACTATGTAAGCTTGTATATATTCACCAGCTCCAGAAACAAGAACGCCCCGGCTCATGTCTGTAAGATTTAAGGGTATTGTTTCTAGGATTGAGCGTAGGTAAACTACTACATCTTTCAGCATCTTACGTTTTACCTGTACTCACCTATGGTGCTGAAACGTGGAGGCTAACCAAGAGGGTTCTACTTAAGTTGAGGACAACCCAGAGGGGAAAAGTGGTAGGGATAAAATTAAGAGATAGGAAGCGTGCAGAGTGGGTGAGAGAAATAACTCAAGTTACTGACATTCTAGTGGAAATCAAGAAGAAGAAATAGGCATGGGCGAAGGACATGTAGTGCGAAGAGAGGATAACCGATGGTCGCTTAGGGTAAGACACTGGATTCCAAGGGTAGGAAAGCGTAGCAGGGGGCGGCAGAAAGTTAGGTGGGAGGATGAGATTAAGAAGTTCGCAGGGGTCATGTGGATGCAGCTAGCACATAACCGGGTTCTTTGAAGAAATATGGGAGAGGCCTTCACCCTGCAGTGGGTATAGTCAGGCTGATAATGAAATGAATTAAATTAAACTACTACACGGGGTAGCACTACCCCGCTGGCAGTATTACATTGAAGATAAGCTTACACCATATTCTTTGATTTTGAAGGTCACGTATCTGCTGAACAAATCCTAACCCAGGTCCAAACAGATGTACTGCGCAAAGCAGAAACTTCCCACAACCACTCGTGCCTTGGACATTAAACAGGCTATCATTCATACTACTTTCCATTCCAAACCTTATTGCAAAAAGGAAACCCTCTGCTCTATGACCGAAGTTTGTTCACTTGCATATAGGCATTCCCAGTCAACTGGTGCAGCAGACAGAGGGACTCCTCAATGTGCGGCGCTGTCCTTTCCTATTCAAGATTCAGTTCAGTTCAGTTCAGGCGTTCAGTCATGTACGACTATTGTACGTTCTATGGCCTTTAAGCGGATACGTCTATGGTAACTGGGAAAAAGTCAGAAAGAGAAATGAAAATATAATCTAACACTTCCCTGATTCAGCCTCATTATGCGCGCCGCGTATGATCAAAATATGCCCTTCATATTACGAAGAGCTTTCGCATCAAAAGGGAAGGGGTTTCAAGATTTCTTGTGTCGCATTGATCAAGATGGTACGCAAGGCCGATCAGGAGTATGCAGCAATAATAGAAAGAAGTCTAGAAAAGATATGTATCAGACATGAGAACTACAATGAAGCGGTAGAAACAGACTGATATTAGGCAAGAAGAATATACTAATATAAACCAAGTGCATGTCCTCCATCCCATTATATACATCACTACACATGAGGTAATAAAGATTGCAAACAACATAGAACAAGATGCACTGGTTCAGAAACATTTCAAGCCAGCTATCAACCCTTCAGCGAGAGGGATATCACCCTTCAAATTTAGAGCACAAAGGAGGATCCTTTCAAAGAACAGTTTATCGTACACGTTAGGCAGGTATGGTTTTGTACTATTGACGCCATCTCCTAACGACGTTTGGCTACGTGGTACAGCTTCTGGAAGAAGACGGGAAGGACGGATCCTGAAAGTTTCGGAATTTCGTTATGAGCATGCACCAGAATTCCACAAGGGCTGCAGGAAAGCATGTTGAATCTTTAGAGGAGGTACAAAGCCAGGCACATGTTACATACGAATTGATTGGTTAATAAACGTTATTACCTGATAATTGCTGGTTAGGAGTGAGAAAAAAGTTGACAGTGGTCGGCAGACACTTGTCCGATAGTCCGTTGGCCTCAGCGGCGGCTGTCGCTTCCTGCTTCAGCTTGAGCTGGTGCAGGTGTTGAGCAGCTGTGACAGCTAGAAGGTCCTGTCACTGCACAGGACTAGGATTATTTATTTTAGGCATCAATGACATAGCTCTACGTACCAACGTTGTGTGGTATATAGTAACGGTGCGTCTGCACAAGACACATTTCCTTATGTACCGTGTGAGCCATATCTTGCGGCACAGGGTTCTGTTTGCGTACATACTGGTAGACGACTACGTGTAGAAGCGTGCTCTAAGCTTACCGCCATATTCACGAACACGCCTTCACACGAACTTCTACTCCAAGCGGCCCTCGAGGCATGCTCTTTGTTTCTGAAAGCAACCTCCATTCTAATCGCTCTTTCAGCTGCGGAGAAAACTTGGGTTTTGTCGAGATTGTAGAGTCGGCGACGGCGCTACCTTGGCCGCTCCTCGATCATCCCTCCACTTGTAACATGGCGGACAACATATCGCTCACTCGCTGTGTGAATTTCGTTCTAGCCATATACTAAACTTTTCACGAAAGCGGATACGACGAGGATGCACCGATCCTTTCTCTTAGCATCGGTTGAAAGAGACAGCGACCTGGGACTTCTGACACGCTATAGTTTTGCGAATGTGGCCATGGCTAGCCTCCGACCATCCCTGCCACTCACGCTGAACATGAATAACCATGATCAGCTACCGACGTGTCTGTTGTGTTGGTCGTTGCATCATTGCATTGCGCTTGTGTGGCGCGGGCACATGTCATGTGTTCACCGAATATGTGCACAACTTTTCCGAGCCTACGGAGTGTAGACTTGAGGCGCGATTTGACCTTCAGTGGCGAGCTCGCCCGTGGCTGGAGTCGAGCGGCGGCGGCGCACTCCTTCCCTGACTTGCCCTGCGCGCTTCCGCAGATGGCGGTGGACTTGTGGGGGAACAGCGTGTTGCATGTAGTAACCTGGGGAGCCCCGGAGGAGCTGTGGGACTGTGTAGACATCTGTGCTGCAACCAGCGCATCAATGGCTTGCCCGTCGCCCGAGGGTACGCACACGTCTTCGGACGCGCGGGGCTGTCGAGGGAGCGCATTGGTGTGCTCGTCCTGCTGAGGGATATTCGCGGCCAACAAGCCGGTTTCAGCTAGGTCTCACAACTTGCTTAAAACCCGCACGTGGCATTTGTTTCTGGAGAGTCGAATACACTCTACATGAGCTGCAACGCGCTGCGAAGCCCCGCTCGCCTTCAATCCCTATGAAGGCCAGAGCCGCGCTCCTATATATGTTGATTTCTGTCAAGGCCCGGCAATATAAAAAACTGTTAAATCCTGGCAATAACGAAAGAGGAAAGCGGCAAAGGCCGAGCGTAGATCTCACAATAAAAAATTAACCGAAATATTCACGCCATTTCTCCAAGCCTAGGTCATGTTCTGCTTAAACTTCACGTCAGCAGCAGCCACTGTTACCAGATGCAATGGCATTTTTGGCCATTTTCATGGCAGCCTGTTTCATCCAGCCCAAAAAACAAGTTTCACTACGCTGTTATAGTCGAGGTTGCTTGCAAAAGTTGTTTAGAAGACTTTACATGAATACCTGAGCATGTTACAGACTTCAGCACGCAATTTTTGGAAAAAACGCTTACCTTAATCTCGTCCGCATACGCCACTTGCGCTTCTTCACGTGGAGGAGGCTTTCGTGAGGAGAACTTGTAGGAGGAAACACTGAGGGGCGTTCATGAATCCGAATCTGTTCTGGAGTGGAGGAACGGCAGTTTTTCCCGACTCCACGGACTAGAAGTGGAGCATCGAGCCGAGGCGCGTTTATGATATGGCGGTTTGTGTGTAATGTGGATTTGCGTATTTTCTGCGCCTCTCCCTACAAAGCCATATTGTTCCTCCATATGTTTGTGGTGTTGTGAAAGGCTCTAGCGATGGCTCCGCCGCCAAGCTTGTGCAACCTCGGACGACCGCATCTGCTCTAGTGCCATCCTCCACACCAGCATTTTTGGCCAAAATAATTGTTTATTGCCTACCTGGGCCGGTTCCTTTAGCCAGGGGACCACGAACTTGTCTGCTATGAGATTAGCTCTGTTGTTTCCGCAGGCTCGACAGGCGGCTTCTGAGTCCCACTCTGTCTAGTACCTGTGTTTTCTGTGGTTTTATTCCGAGATTACTGGGGCTATAGCCACCACTTGCGCCATCCGGATCGATTAGGTTCATAGGATTTCCTTCTCAGTAAATGACAGCTACCGCGGTCACCTCTTTGCCTTTGAACCTCAGTGCATCAACGTATATCACGAAATGTTTTCTGGTCAGGTGTTTTACAATTTGTTTGGCTCTGCCATTTTTTCTGCAATCATGAGTGGCTGGGTACATATTCCTGGGGAACGGTATGACCATAAACGTTCCTCCGATTTCTGGTGCAATGTTCGTGCTTTGTTCGTCGTTTTCTTTATTGTGGGATGTCCGGGTTCATGAAATATAGCACGGCCCGTTTGTTCTGTTTAAGTCTTCTGATCTGTAACTCGGGCACAGCTTCGCTGTGTTCTTCAAAGGTGCCGTGCATTGTCAAACTTCCTCTAGCGGCGTATAGAAATCCCAACTTGTGCCAGGCGGCACTTCAATAATAAGAGATCAGCGCCCTTTTTGGCAAGAAATTATTTCATAACGCGGAAGACGTACGGCTGTGGCGCCTCATTTCGCAACGTGCCGGCTTAAGTGCGCTTTTAAAAAAATTACGCAGCCTTGAAGGATATTTGCGGTGTGGAAATCTTAGAAATGGGGAAAGACCGCTTTCTAATGTGTGCAGTGTGGAACAAGCAATACAAGACCGCAATATTTCAATGGAATCGAAGTGTGAGTGCCAGGTGAGCGACAACGTCAGCTATAACGTAAACCTCGCGGTCAATGCCCAATTCATCAGCATTTCTGACGTTATAAAGAGACTCGCACTGCTAGCGGGAAACTGTTCGGGTTTCTCCGCCCGACGCTGCCTCAGTTGTTCCATGCTCTGCACGGAGATTAATCGCCTAACTCCCCGTTTCTCGCGCATGTGTTTCCGGGAATATTACAATCGTTTACATTTAGCTCGCGCCCTGCCGGGGTGGTGCAGTGGTAAGACGCCCGACTACTGTGCCGGAGTTCCCGGGCTCGAACCCGACCGCGGCGGCTGCGTTTCGATGGAGGCGAAACGAAGAGGCGTCGTGTGCTGTGCGATGTCAGCGCACGTTAAAGATCCCCAGGTGGTCGAAATTAGTCCGTAGCCCTCCACTACGGCTCCCCTTTCTCTCTTTCCACTTTCATTCCCACCTTCCTCCCTTCCCTTACGGCGCGGTTCGGGTGTCCACAGAGCAAGTGTGACAGTTACTGCGCCTTTCCCTTCCTGTGAACCAATTTAAATTTTACATTTAGCTCGTGAGCATAAAAGCGCGGTTAAGCTCGCTGCGACATTCTAGCTCTCGCGTTCATGTGTGGACGCGCTGAAACATCGCCGATATCGTCCCCCAGAGTGGCGCTCTAATAAAGATTATGCACGAACATACCGCGCAGGTGTAAGGGCTCCGCTGTATTTTCGTCCGCACGTGTACACTTGAGCGCTGATCATGACGCCCGTTTAGTGAAATTTATTCTTCAACTGGGAAATGTAGAATAACTGCATTTGCGCCATGGCGAATGCCTCGGAAGTATCCAGCCAATCGCATCTCTTCTGAACTCTGAGGAACCTGACGACGCGCCGCACTGTGCCGTGACTGCGCTCAGCCCCCCTTCACCTGCGCCCGCTCCCCCCTCTACAGACTTGTTCCTCCGTTCCATCGATGCCGATCTTCCCCCAGAGCAGCGCACTCAGCTTTTGAACCTGCTACATCACTTTCCCTCCTCCTTCGACTCTCATCAAAGTTCTTCGGGTCAAACTTCTACAGTCACTCATCGCATCGACACCGGCACCCACGCACCACTACGACAGCGCCCCTATCGTTTGTCTGCAACCGAACGCCAGGCTATTGAAGAGCAAGTCGACCTAATGATCCAGAATGGCGTGATTCAGCCCTCAAGCAGCCCTTGGGCCTCACCTGTTGTCCTTGTAAAAAAGAAAGATGGTTCTATCCGCTTCTGTGTCGATTATCGCCGCCTTAATAAGATTACGCGAAAGGACTGCTATCCTCTCCCACGCATCGACGACGCTCTCGATTGTTTGCAAGGCGCCGAACTCTTTTCTTCCCTAGATTTACGTTCCGGGTACTGGCAAGTCCCCTTGGAAGCTGCTGATCGCCCTAAAACTGCCTTTGTAACTCCCGATGGCTTGTAAGAATTCACAGTTATGCCGTTTCGCCTTTGTAATGCTCCGGCAATATTTGAGCGAATTATGGAAACCATTTTGCGTGGCCTAAAGTGGAAGACATGCCTCTGCTACCTCGATGACATTGTCGTCTTTTTTAGTGACTTTGACACACACCTCTACCGTCTGAAGCACGTTTTGACCTTCCTATCTGATGCCGGACTGCAGCTGAATTTGAAAAAATGTCGTTTTGCCGCCCGCCAGCTCACCATTCTCGGCCACGTTGTTTCCAAAGACGATGTATCTCCAGACCCTGCCAAACTTCGTGCCGTAACAGGCGCTCCCAAACCGACTTCCATCAAAGATCTACGTAGCTTCCTCGGGCTGTGTTCTTACTTTCGCCGCTTTATTAGGAATTTTGCTTCCATTGCTGCTCCCTTGACAGAACTTCTGTCCAGCAGTTCCGACCTTTCGGCGTGGTCACCAGCGTGAGACGATGCCTTCAATGCTTTACGACACATCCTCACGGCACCGCCTGTCCTACGTCACTTCGACCCCACAGCGCCTACTGAGGTCCACACAGACGCCAGTGGTATTGGTCTCGGCGCTGTGCTCGCTCAGCGCAAAGCAAGTTATACTGAATACGTGGTCGCCTATGCTAGCCGTACACTCACGAAGGCTGAATCCAATTACTCTGTCACTGAAAAAGAATGCTTAGCGATTATTTGGGCTCTTACTAAACTCTGCCCTTACCTCTATGGTCGCCCTTTTGACGTAGTGACGGACCACCATTCGCTTTGCTGGCTTTCCTCACTGAAAGACCCGTCCAGCAGACTGGCAAGATGGGCTCTTCGCCTTTAGGAACATGATGTCCGCGTTGTTTACCGCTCTGGCAGGAAACATCACGACGCCGATGCACTTTCCCGCTGCCCCCTTACAGCTGAGGTAGCGAGCCTTTCCCCTTCCAACGATTCCCCGCCATCGCTTCACATCAATGACATGCCGTCAGCGCAGCGGCAAGATCCTTGGATAAACTCTATCCTCGATTTTATCTCCAATCCTACAGCTGCTTCTCCATCGCGTGCTCTCCGCCGCCATGCTTCCCACTTCGCCATTCGTGATAACCTCCTCTACCGCCCCAACTTCTGCGCATATGGCCGCAAGTGGTTGCTAGTAATTCCCCGGCAGCTACGTTCGCAAATTTGTGACTATTTCCACGCTGACCCACAATCCGGTCACGCGGGCGTCTTCAAGACATACACTCGTCTCCGGCTACGTTACTACTGGCGGGGTATGTACACCTTTGTACTCAAGTGCGTTGGCTCATGCCTCACGTGTCAACGTCGCAAGCCATCTCCTCAACGTTCTGCAGGAGAGTTGCTGCCGTTACCCAGCCCACCACGCCCTTTCGACCGTGTCGGCATTGATCTGTACGGGCCGCTTCCCTACACTGCGGCCGGCAACCGCTGGGCTATCGTAGCCGTTGATCATCTGACGAGGTATGCTGAAACCACCGCACTTCCATCTGGCACAACGTCAGAAGTAGCTTCCTTCATTTTGCAGCGATTTGTTCTTCACCATGGCGCACCTCGAGAGCTGCTCAGCGACAGAGGACGCGTTTTCTTGAGTGACGTTGTGAAAGCCTTGCTCACCACGTGTAACATTATTCATAGAACCCCCTCCGCCTATCATCCCCAGACTAATGGCCTCACTGAGCGTTTCAATCGTACCCTTGGCGACATGCTCTCTATGTACGTCTCCTCCAACCATTCAAACTGGGACCTCGTCCTTCTGTATGTCACGTACGCATACAATACCGCAACGCAGTCTACTACTGGCTTCTCTCCTTTTTTTCTCCTCTACGGCCGTCACCCCTCTGCTACAATCGACACCATACTGCCGTATCAGCCAGACATATCAGAGTATGCACCTGCGTCTCAAGCAGCCCAGCATGCGGAAGACTGTCGACAAATCGCCCGCGCATTCACGGCTAACACCCAGTACCGCCATAAATCCAACCATGACAGCCAACACTCGACACCACACTTCTCGTCTGGCGCTCTTGTGTGGCTATGGATACCTTCCAATGCCCCTGGACTGTCTTCAAAATTTCTTGCTAAATACCATGGCCCATACCGTGTTCTGGAGCTCACCTCTCCGGTTAATTATGTGGTGGAACCTGTTACGCCGTCCCATTATCTACGCCGGCGGGGACTCGAGATTGTTCACGTCCAGCGCCTCAAACCCTATTACGACCCTGCCGTCTTGCTGACGCCGTAAGTCGCCAGGATGTCTCCTCTTCGTCCCGCGGGTAATTGTGAAGAGGAAGAAGTGCACGAGGAACACGCCAATCAGTGGCATCGTGATCGCTGCGCGTGCTGGATCTGACTGTGTTCGCTGCCGCTGTATTCGCCGCTGATCTGCTCAGTCCTGCTGATCAAGTCCTGTTGATCTGCTGAATAAACCCCCCATTCTTACACATTTAATAGTAACTTGTAAATTTCCGAATCTTTGCAGCTGCACATGCTCCAATAGTTTACGTAAAACCGGTAGTTTTGTCTGTGAACGTCGCAAGCCAAGCCAGCAACCGAGTGACACTACGACCTCTAACTAAGGCCGAAAACTCGGCAAGTGCCTTAAGGATTTGGAAAGCACAACGAAAAACATGCGAAAAGCGAAATAATGCACACAAGCGACGGCACCGGGGCGCTTGTCAACCTGTTTAGCTTTCTTCTTCTCCAAATTCAGAGTGGCTCAAAACAAATTAGCTAAAATCCATACTGATAATTGCATACGTCACTCTTAAATTCATTCAGCATTGACGGCAAAGCGCGCTGTCTTCAATCGCGTGAAAAGAAGCGAGCGAGTCTAGTTAGGTCATGGAAGCTTTCGTTTAATAAAGCCAGCCTTCCAATCAGTCTGAGGCACAATTGCGATTACTAGTACTATTAAGCGATGCAAATTAAACACACTAAAGCAAAGGAGGCTATTATTTACGTGGACAGCAGCTATCCAAACTTCACGCCCCTCCTTCTCAGGTAAAATCTCACCGGCGGCTCCCACCTCTTTGTGTCGCGCAGACTGTTTTGGCAGCACAGCACTACAGTAATGCCTTGCTACTTTTCGCGAAGACGAGAGGAGAGATTTTAGTGCGAACAGTTAAATAATATTACGAGTGACGCATTTTTTGCCACTGAACAACGTGTTGCTGCTCCTTCTGCACTCGGAAACTTCGCTGCCGTCCGGCTCCCGGCAATTTTGCCTCGCGCCGCTAAGGCGCTGCTAACGCACCTCTAAACTTGAGGTTCGGAGCTATATGCTGGCAGTCCCGTTGCCAGTTTGTATGCCTTCCCGACTAGCGCATTTATCTTATTGCTTTCCTTTTTGGTTGCTTTATATGGCACACTGTATGCGAGGAGCTGGAGGACAAGCGCTGTCGCTACCCGTATTGCGTCTTCTTCCTTGATCCCCCTTCTTTGTGTTATGCAGCTTATTAATCTGGAGAATTGGTTGTTTAAAGTGGAAAAACAATTAATCATGTGATCGGGCTTAAATTTTGTTGCCATCACAGGCCTAGCACTCTCATTCTGGCCATTGCACGAATCCGATCTCCAATCATGATTATGTCAATGTCCACTGCTTTGTACCTGGGAAAATGTAATCTTATGTTTTGTGACTTCTGTGTTGAGTATACATTCTGCTAAAGCGGGCAAATTGTCACGTTCTTGTGACGTGAGTTGTAACTGTTATTTCCCCCGGTAGACCCCATCTGGGTTCATAACGTTAGATCTGCGTATACTGTGTGTCCTGTGTATTGTATATTCTAGCGCCTTCTCGATACCCAATATCACGGCAATGCTGAACAGTAATCTTCGTTGTGGGTCATTTTTAGGGTTTTTTTTTCTCATTCCTAACCGTATGGTATTATTCCTAATAATTTCTGATCTGCCCGTTTGGAAAACCTTGACGTACTCGCAGGGCCTTCTTTTGCAATTATACGCCGAGAGTTCCCTGAGCATTGCTTCCTGGCTAATGTAAAATTCGCCCTTTCAATCTATGATCAATGTACTGCTTTGATTTCTTGCCGATATTCTGTGACAGTCTTCTTGAGCTACAGTAGGACGTCCTGTGTCGAAGTCTGGGCCTAACTACAAAGTCGTGCACGAAAATAGTTGCATTGTCTTCTCGTGATAATTTTTCGTTATGCTTCCCCACGCAAGCGGTCAGCGAAGTGGGTCGGAAATTATCCAGTATGGATTTTTGCCTGATTTGGGGATCATTATAATCGCGTGTCTCCGTTCTTCAGAAACAGCCCTGCGTTCCCCGGTGTTTGTTGATAATGTCCATTTAGATTCGATAACGTCATTACGGGTTCTAAATATCGCGTTGGTGATCTGATACTTGCCTGGGTTGTATTCGTGACAAATGATCTGGCCGCTGAGTGCACCTCGTGACTTCTGATCTGGGCATCTAGCCGCTGACTTTCCTCTCCATTTATACAAAAACAGCTTAACAACGAAGACAAGAAAGAACACGGGACCGATGGTCCCGTCTTCTCCCTTGTCTCCCTTGTTGCACTGTATTTGTCTATGTTCTAACTCGCTCAACTTGATGTTTTACTGAAGTCCTCCTCCGTGTGTTGTATTAGATATGCTGGTGTGTATGTCTCTCGCACATACCTTGCGGCATTATCTGAGCTTTGTTTGGTCAATAAGTGTCACAGCAGGGCCCAAGTTTTGGCACTGCTAAAATTTCATACAAGCTTTCGCGGATTTGGTTCCAGTTATTCAGCGTAAATTTAAGGGCGTTCCCTGCTTTCACTGGTAATTCTTGTGAGTCTAGCTTTGAATTTCAAGCTATATTTCTGCTTACTCCATCGGTTTGTCATGCCCCTGCGTGGGTCTCACTGATGAAGTTTAAGTCTACAATTGGTAAGTCTTCCGTGGACATGCCTTCCTTTGTGCTCTTCTTATGGGTTTTTCTGAACTCTCGGCCTATTTTTGTGAGTTGGTGATCTTTTGGGGATCGCTATTTGTTCTCTGAACTTAAGCCAGTTCAGAAGTTTAGCTTTACAAAGGGAACTGCTGCACTCCGCTAAGTTCACCTGTGTTTGGATAATGTAGTGGTCGCTACCAAATGATTATTTGGTGTGGGTCTATATACTGTGGGGCCCTCGGCCCCTCTGTTTTGGAGCATATCAATGCAACAACGCAGCCGGCCGCACTCGGCCGGCGCCGACGCTACTGCGCATGTCAGGCAGCCTGGACTCTGACGCGTAACGTTGCACGTGACTCGCCGAGCGTCTAGATAATCGACGAGCAAACAGCCGCAGGGGGCTTTTTTCCCGCTGGACGGCCCGGGCAGCGGCGTTCGCCGGGAGCTCTACGTGAGTGTGCGCGCTTTCGAAGCGTCGTGTTTTTGTCCGGCAGCGCAGGCGCTTTCCGGCCTCGGCGTTTGCCGGGAGCTCTACGTGAGTGTGTGCGTTTTCGAAGCGTCGTGTTTTTGTCCGGCAGCGCAGGCGCTTTCCGGCCTCGCCCCATGCGGCTTGGCTCTTGGGTTTCCACCCGGTTGTGTGGCGTGTTATCGATGCTCGCTTCTTTGTACGGTGCTGTGCAGCAACTCGCAAGATTGTTTTCTTTCACCATGCGTTTCACCATGCCTTTCATCATAGAGTTTATTTTTGACTGCTCAAATTAAACGGTTTCTTTTGTTCACGTTGTTGCCGGTCGTTTGTAGCATGGGTGGCGGCTCACGAACCCCCCTGAGTGAGGGCTGAGGCCCACATTTGGCGCCCAACTGGATTTTTTCTGAGCTTTCAGGGAGTTGTTACCCGCTACTTTGAGCACGCACCCGTGCCGCGAGGACCGCCAATGCAAGAGAACCACCCCCGTCCGGAGCTAGCCCCGGTAACTTGCCGGATACAACGGCGTCAAGGAATGTAAGCTGTGGACCAAACATTTCTCCTCGGACAGTTAAATTTCTAATGCTTCTACGCTCAGTTAAACTTACTAATCGTAACGAGCCAACCAACCACACGACTGACAGAATGTCTGACAACGAGTAAAAAGGGGCGGCCGCGGCAGATATGACCGGCGTTTTGAGCCGGATAACTACGCTGCTTGAGCGACAGGCACAAACTGAACCACCCACCTTCCGTTTGCCGCTCGCAGTGCCGACATATGAAGGGCACACGGACGAAAAATCTGTAGCAGACTTCCTACAAGAAATGCTTGGCTACCGTAACGCGGAATCCCTACCAGACGACATTATTTTAAAACGCGTTTTGCCAGTGGCCCTGAAAGGCTCCGCCGCACGCTGGCGGTGTCGACAGACGTTTCAAAACTGGACTCATTTCGTGCAGTTGCTAAGGGCAGAGTTCCTTCCCCCCGACTATGCCGTCCGCATTAAAGATGAATTGTACACTCGCACACAGGCAGAGGAGGAAAGCCTTTTGGAATATATACGCTCATTTCAGGAACTTTATGAGCGTGCCGACCCCTCTGCACCAGAAACAGAGAAGGTCACACGAGCGATACATGCATAATCTTTCAAGAGGCGCACTCTCTCAGCGCGCTACACCAGGAGCAGCAGCGGCTGCACGACACATTGCGCCAGGCTCTGCAGCCGGGTGCTCCAAATGACGCCAGGCGCCGCCTGCTCACAGAGTTCGCCGCAGCTCTAATCCACAGCCAAAGCCTGCCCCAAGCACCTGCAGTTCAAGACGCGGTGGCAGCTGACAACCTCTTGGACTTAGACGATGTCTAATTTGTCGTGAACACCCATGCAGTGCCTTTTGAACCTCATGAACGTTACTCTGTCCATTATTAACAATATTACAGTTCTCTTTTTAACCCAAGGGAGGGGTACCGTCTTGTGAGGGGGGGAGTGTGGGGCCCTCGGCCCCTCTGTTTTGGAGCATATCAATGCAACAACGCCGCCGGCCGCACTCTGCCGGCGCCGACGCTACTGCGCATGTCAGGCAGCCTGGACTCTGACG
>JAJIZL010125641.1:0-10974 GCA_023969395.1 Amblyomma maculatum | reverse complement strand
CACCATGCCTTTCATCATAGAGTTTATTTTTGACTGCTCAAATTAAAGCGGTTTCTTTTGTTCACGTTGTTGCCGGTCGTTTGTCGCATGGGTGGCGGCTCACGAACCCCCCTGAGTGAGGGCTGAGGCCCATAATACGTATACCTTTCTATTTTCGGATTGGTATGATGTCGGGGCATCTATCCCTAGACTGTGCGAAGCGTTAAAGTGCACCCCTATACAAGGTCGTTGTCCTTGCATTTTCTTGCTACCTCTTTCATTAGTGCATCGATGTTGGCTCTGTGAAGTCTGAGGGTAAATTAACCTTTAGGAGGGATAAGCTGCACCGCTCCTTCTCTTCGGACCTACTCCTTGGCGCTTATGTTGTGAACTGTGATGTCTTGTAGCACACTGTTGCCATGCTCTTCAATCTCTCATCGGTGAGAAGTTCGTAGCCTTAAAGCTTTGAAGGTTAATTAGTTTATCGCAACGCTACGATTGATGGTGGCGTGCTGTCTCAGAGCGTGAATGTTAAAGTCCGGTTCCAATTAAAGGCCGCGTTAATTGCATTACAATGTGTTACTAATTTGATTTGCTGAATAATGTTGAAGGTTATGGGTACTTACGCCAGCCTTGTGAATATCTTGGCGTCTTCGTAAACGCTATCGGGTTCAGCCCCTCTTTTGTTCTGTCTACGATATTTCCGCTATCCTTTGGTCTGTCATGTTTTGTCAGTTTGCTATCTCAAGTCGTCTTCTATTGAGGAACTAAAGATTTGTTAACCTGGCTTCCGACAGTATTAAACCATGTCGTCATATGGCTGTTAACAAAATTCAAAACCTTAATAAGCATTGAAAGTGTTATTTATGTCGTAGGTCTAAAAAGACCTATGACATAAAATTTCCACTGTTATCATCACTCTGTTTAAAATAGCATGCAGGATAATTCTGTAATGATAGGAACCAAAAGGAAATAAGTACCATGCTTCAAACAAAACTAACAATACGTTGTTCCGTAACATCACTAAGACATTATACTGCTCGTGCAGAAACAAAGATGCCAGATGTTCGGCGAACGATGTACTGCAAGGAGGTTTTGTGTCATTGCATACTTAGCAAGAGATTACTCAGCCTTACAAGTTACATGCAGGGTCTACCTAGTAACAACAAGAGGAACAAAAGCATATATGGCGAGAACTGTAGAATGTGCCTGTCCAGAATCTGTGCTAGGTGATATGAATCCTACATGCTATAATCTACACAGCCGCTAATGTAGCGACTGTCTTACATTGTTAGCCACATAGTTAAGCTACATCACGTACCGACAGCTAACACCAATTTCATAATCCCCACAATATCACTGGAAGTTTGACCAGTATCATACAGCGAAGATTGACCTTGGAGAGTTATACATTTTTGCAAGCAGTGCGCATCTGAAAACGTAATAACTTATAGTATATTCCAAGTTGGGACTCTCATGACATTTCTTGATAATGCATAAAATTTTTCAATGCACCCTGTCGTTTTTCACTTCATGAATACGAAGCGTAGCCGCGGCACCGATATGGGCAGATTTAGAGGCTATACTATACTATACTATACTATGCTATACTATGAGCATACTATACTATGAACAAAAACTATGCAGGATATTTTTGTACGCCATTGTAAGTATACCGTCTCATCTGCCATGCGCGATTCCCACCATTGGATTCCGCGCTCATTTTTCTTTGGGCCACCATAAAATAGTGGCATCCGTGTTCACTTAATAGATGCCTCATTTGTGTATTTTGATCATCATGGACCTGAGGGAAGAAGCGCTACGTTGAATTTTTGTTGTATTTGCACATGTTGTTATGGTAACTATAGTGGTCGTACACTTGTCTGAAAATTTAAGTTGATATATGTGCTTCCTGGGTCAGTTCGGTTACCCTGATGCGAATTCGAAAGACTGAAAGCAAACGTCTTAGTAGTTCCGTTCGAGGTCACGTCCGAAATAATGCTGCATCACAGGTTTCCTAAATTATTGAAAATAATGAAGTAAGTGACAACACCAAATCAAAGCGTCGCACAAGAGAAATGCAGATGTAACAAACGTTGTCGCGTTTTGATCCCTTGTATATTTATAAATACGTGCATTGAATATATGCTGCACACTGTCGGTTTTTTTCTTCAGCGTACTCTGTTCTCATCGTGCAGGATATCGACACTACTAAAAACAAGTATTGAATTAAATTACGAGGGACTTTAGCGACTAAATAGTGAAAGGCGAAAGCCTGAGGTCTCTTCTTGTCTAGCGTTCCTGCCATCTGCAATCCCACACTTGAACGCGCGCCAAGGAACACCACACGACAGGAGCGATGACTACCATCCAAACTCAATTTTGTCAGAGAAATTGGGGCAGATACTGTGCCTTTCCCGCAGAAGTCTAGAAATATAAGCAAGTTTAGGGCTATACGCATTTCATTAGTTTTTACAGGCCCCGCCGCGGTGATGCAGTGTGTAGGGCGCTCGACTGCTGTGCCCAATAATGCGGGATTTAATTCAGGCCGTAGTGGACGTTGTGAAAAGCAAGGCCCCCGTGGACTGTGCGATGTCAGTACACTTTGGTGTACTGACATCGCACAGCAAGCCAAATGAAACCCAACTGGCAGAAACTTGTGAAGCCTTTGACTACGTAGCCTCACATAGCCGGCGTCGCTTTCCCGCGTGCAATTCATTATGATTTGCGCATGAGTTTCGAAAACTGCAGATCACGTTTTTTGCCACTGACTCATCTCTTACGTGGCCGTTTTTTAAGAAAAATAAAGTTTAAAAATAGTATTAAATTGTCCGCGCTGCTCCGCTACAGCACCACCAAATCGCGTAGAGCGTTGCGAAGCCTGCTTTCAATCAACGAAGAGTGTGGAATTACCGTGCCTAAATGAGCGGCCAGCGCCAGTATGAGCGTATAGTCTCCATAACGCGGCAGCACATTCTGCCGGAGCGTGGAAAGCGCGAGCCAAATCGGCACGCCACCGACAGCCGACTCGAATGAAGTTATTATTTAGCTATCACAGTCACGAAACAAACTACGAAGAAAAGGTAATATTGTCGCGCAAACGAGGCCCCTGACAGTTGAGCAGGGTGCAGGCTCAAAGTACGGAAACAGCGTTAGAGCTGTTGTTGTTGTTGTTGTTCTCCTCTAATGTGATGGCACATACCCACACAGGGGGATCGGCCAAGAATTGGGGTGCAGAGATATTAGATTTTGAGATGTATAATTACATCGCAAAAAAAAATGCTAGGGAATAGAGAAGGAAATGTATATATGATAAACCAAAATATAAAAGAGTAAATACTAACGCACACAGTAGGAGAATAGTAAGATTTATATGTACAGATTAAACCTTCAAAGCATATTAGCAAGGTAGACGTTTTGTTTCTATCAAGAAGTTGTGAATTGCGTTAACAACATGCCTGTGGCTGTACCCAAGCATGGTGCCACCGAACGATAATAAAATTTGGCTGCTCAAATTAAGACCCAGCTGTTGTAACGGCTTCTCTAAATACCGTTTTCTCATCATGGTAAAACGGTGGCAAAATATCAAGAAATGATCTATTGTTTCCGGTTCCCCGCAGAATGCGCAGACAGGAGAAAGCGCCGAACCAGACCTATGCATATAGAAATTTAGGGGCGGAATACGACAGCGTAGTCTTGTTAGAGAGACCTCAGTCTGCCTTGATTGACATGATTTTCTATTCCAGGAATACTTGAGATGCAGCTAGTCATCCGATGATAAAATAGATGCAGACTGCGTGCTTAATAAAGCACGCCGCCGAAATCGCGCTGCTGTTATGTACGCTGTTGCCGGGAGGATGGGCAATACAGGGCCATTCAGACAATCTTTAGCTAGTCTGTCAGCAACCTCACTGGCTGTCACATTGCTGTGTCCTGGTACCCACACTATATGTATGAGGCTCAAATGTGAGGGGAGAAATGAAAGAAAGGTGTTTAAAATTGGCGAATCCATATTCGAAGAAAGCGACAAGCACAAGGAATAATAGTCTGTAATTACAGCCACTGTTGAGTATGTTGGGTCTAGTTTGCGCAGAGCAAGCACCACCGCCAGCAACTCCATCTGTAAAATTCGAGTAAAATCCGGAAGACGGACTGAAAAAGCCCAGTTTAAAAACGGACAGTATATTCCAACGCCGGCTTTTTCATTAAATTGAGAAGCATCCGTTGCTATCGTTATGCTAACGGGAAGACTTTGTAAATAATCTTCTAATAATCCATTTAAAATGTGAGGTGATAAGTGTTTTGCATTATTTGGGAAAATGTCATCATAGACAATTTAAACCGACGATGCACTTACTTTTGTTGGAAGGATGTTAGAAAGGACTACGTGCAAAGGTTGTAACAGATTTTGCACTAGAATTACCTGCGGTGTATGAAACCGAGGCCATCCGACTCCAAAAAAGGAGTCTGGCTCGAAACCAAAAATTGATATGGAGCGGCGGAATTGTGATTCATATATTTTCATATACGTCTGGACAGTCAATTATTGTAATCTACTTAACAACGGTGCTAATCGGGCTTCAAGGTATAATACATTGTTAGCCACAAATTTGGGGAGCTCAAGGCATAAGCTAAGCGCTTCCCGCTCTAAAAGAACAAGCGGACGAATTTTGTAAGCAGGTGAACCAGAAAATAACACAGATCCAAATCCTATAATTGGGCGGACATACATAACATAAATCATTAAAAGTGCGTCTCGCCGCATCCCAGACCTTGGATTGCTTAACCTGCGCAACTTACCCACAGCACGTGCCCCCTTCGCTGCAACATGTTCAGTGTGATCCCTCCATGCCAGATGGTCATCGTAAATCACCCCTTGATATTTCAAAGACTTAACCTGAGGAATCATTTCCTGCTTAAATGTTAGAGAAAGATTTACCGGATCCTGAATTTGGAAAACAAGGAACGCGCACTTTTTAACGTTTAATGTAAATCTTAACTCACATAACCAATTTTGAAGGGAGCTTAGGTACGATTGCAGGCGCCTGTTGAGGGACTGAATGTCAGGTGTAGCCGTAAAGAATGCGATGTCATTCGCATAGACATACGTGCGAACCTCCTGATGAGTGGGAATTGAACTCATTAAAATGTTAAAGAGCACGGGCAAAAGAACTGCCCCTTGAGGGACACCTCTGGCTTGTTGATATTTTCCAGAATGCACTCCAATCAATGAACAGTAAAATTTTCTGTTTTGTAGGAATGTAGATATCCAATCAATTAGGTATTGTGGAAAACGTAGAGATTTTAATCTGTGCACAAAAATTCGGGGCTCTACACTATCATAAGCCTTCTCTATATCGAGAGTCACCAATGCAGCATGCATTTTTTGCGCCGCGCAAGAAGAATTCGACTCTCAAGGTCGGTATGTGCATTCCATATTGAAAATTTTGCTCGAAATCCAATTTGACAGGGTCTAATAATATGTTTTTGTTCGACAAACTCGGTAACCCGCTTGAGTACGACCCTTTCAATCAATCTTACCAAGTTTGATGTTGAAGATATTGGTCTGATATTGTCCAAAGTATAGCCACCACCATTATGTTTCCGTAGAGGAATCACTTTGGCTAGTTTCTAGTCACCAGGTGTCCAAAAATGAATTCATGAGTAATTTACCAATTCTAACAAGAAATTTGGAGACACCTCAAAGAGGATCTTTAACATTTTTGACGTTACTCCATCAGGGCCAGGCGCAGCAGTTGGCAAAGTTATTAAAATCGAAGAAAGTTGAGAAAATGTAATTTTAGAGAGATCCTTAATCGTATATACTGGGCCTACAAACATAGGGGATTTGAGAAGTGTTGACAAAAAACGCTTTTCTAATCCTTTAGCGATGTTTTCTACTGTTTTAAGAGCTTCTTTAGGAGTCGAAACACATGAGGGTAAATTTTCTGAGACAGGAATCTTTTTCCATGATTGTAAAAACCTGAAAAGTGCACGTCGGTTATTAGATTGTGAAAGGTAATTGAAATACTCAGTATCATAATTATCTTTCGCTTGTGCGACTGTGCGTTTAAATGTAGCTGCAAAGAATTTATAATCATGCGAATTTTTGGGGCACTGCTTGTGAAGGAGCTTCTTCCATGCAGCCTTTCTTCTTCTATAATCGCGCGAACCGTCGGCATTCCATCATTTTGTTGGTGTATTACCTTTAGATGCACGTACTAAAAATTCGCACTTCTTACGACAGGATGCAATAGCCTGGCATAATATTTGCGATTTTAACTCTTCCGTAGCCTCAACCACTGACTCAAGAAACGAAATCAAAAATGAGTGAAACTGGTTATAATTTACGTATGATCTCAACTGAGATGTCGGCGGAGTTAAGCAGCAGTTAACCTCAAAAACAATAGGTATATGGTCGCTAGAGGTACAACCATCAATTGTCGACCAATTTAGTATAGAAACACTAGTGCTGGAAAAAGTTAAATCTATCACAGATTGACTGTGAGCACGTACAAAAGTTGGTAAGCCAGAATTCATGCAGTTAAGGTTATTGTCTGAAAGCCAATCCCACAGACGCTTGCCGCAGAGATCCGTCTTGTAACCCCACGAAACATGGTGCGAATTAAAATCTCCAGCCAAAATAACCGAATTTTGACAATTAACTAGTAGGTGGTCTAGAGATCTGGTGTCCTGAACACCATGAGGGAAATGAACATTTGCTAATGTAAACTGACTGAACCCTGGAATTTCAAAATCTAAAGCCAATAATTCAGAATCTAAAGTAGAATATTGAAAAGAAATCTTAGCCCAATGACAAAATTTTGAAGAAACTAGAATTAGTGATCCACCACCTCTTGACTGCCGATCTTGTCGGAATGATCGATAATTTTGTAAGTGAAAATGTTTTTTAGTTGTAATTGCCAAGATTCTTGCAAAACGATTATTACTGGATTATGTTTTAAAGATAGATAAACTAAATCTGTAGTAGCTGAAAGAAGAGATCTACAGTTCCACTGAAAAACTTTTAACTTTCCTATGGTTATGTAATCTGGGCAGCAGCAACAGCCTGCCCCAAAATGTTTTCCTTTGGTTTAGAGCCTAGCTGTTGCTTTTTTGATTTTGCTTGTGGGCGAGGTGATGACAACGGGGATCCACTGCGTTTTAGAATTCGCGTATCTGTCTCTCCTGTATTTGCATCATGAGCCTCGTCTGACTTGTGGGAATTTTGCATAGGTGATGCCGAAAAGACTCATTTTGCGAACAAGACATTGCAGCTAATGAGTTCTGCACTGATAGTGAATGCCCAGGTGCCGTAGGAGAAACCATAGCAGTTTTCACAGTCTGAGAAATGTGAGGTGCCAGAACGTTGGATATGCATTCTGTGACTGTTGTCACAATCCTATCCACCATTTTGGTCATGGTTGCTTCCACAGCAGTTATTATGGTTTTAGACATCGTGGAATCTAATGATGCTCCTCAACGGGCTGACACACCTGCATACCCATAAGCTCTGTCTTTAATTTTTTGAATTGACTCACGCCTCGAGCTACGTTTGCGGTCAATAATCTCCAGAATTTTCATTTCATGCGCTCTAGAAGGACATTCCAAAGAATTTGCTGAGTGAAGTCCGCCGCAAAGACAACATTTGAAAATTTGATCAGAGCATAAGTGTGCTTTATGGGCATCACCGCATTTGCAACACCGCAAAGTGGATTTGCAACCGCTTGCAGTATGGCCATAACGCCAGCAGTTGTTGCACTGCACAGGCTTTGATGGTAGGGGATCCACTCCGAATATTAAAGGCCACGCTTTAATCTCCTATGGACAGACTGTGCCTGAAAATGTGGCAATAACCGATTCTGTCGGCACACGAACATTATTGACCTCCCGGTTAGAGCTCATCTTGGAGCTAGCGCACTTCTTTCTCTCACACCTCTGCGCGTCTTCGTCGTCAGTGCATGCTACATTAGCCCCCCTCCCCGTTCGGTAAACATCGCACTGATGCTCAATTGAAGTGGCGGCAGAATAGCAGTCTTTGTTGTCTGGCATGAAAATGCTTCAGAAGGGCCACGTGGACCACTTCAGAACGCTTGGGACGTTGGGGATTTGGTTCTTCTTGAGGACTGACTTCATAGTCCAGATCACCATCGCGCCGAATAACGCGGTATGCGCCGAAATAACGGCGCAAGAGTTTTTCACCGAGTCCGCGTCGTCGAATAGGCTACCGAACCCAGACAAGGTCACCTGGGAGATAATCTTCAGTGCGCCGCCGCAGGTTGTAGCGTTCTGCATAGCGGCCTTGCTGTTGCTGGATTCGCACTCGTGCAAGTTGGCGGGCTTCTTCGACACACTGTAGAAAAGAAACGACATCGTCATTTGGAATTTGGTCTATAAGAGTCAGCATGGCGTCGAGTGTGGTCGTCACTTCTCGTCCGTAAACTACGCTGAACAGAGTCATATTGGTCGTTTCGTGAACAGCGGTATTATATTCAAATGTTACGTAAGGTAATACTTCGTCCCACGTCTTATGATGGACGTCCACATACATCTACAACAGTTCGGCAATAGTCTTGTTAAGACGTTCCGTCAGGCCGTTTGTTTGGGGATGGTATGCAGTTATCCGGCGATGCTCGGTGCCAATAAGAAGAAAGATATGCTAGATGACCTCGGCGGAAAATACTTCCCCTCAGTCTAATCAGAACCTCTGGTGCTTCATGTCTGAGGATAATTTGAACAACGGAAAATTTCGCAACTTTAAGGCGGTAGCACAATTAAGGAAGAGCAGAGGTTGGCGCGTACCGGGTCAGGTAGTCAGATAGCTACTATAATGCACTTGTTCTCACAAGTGGAAGTAGGGAACGGTAAAAAGAAAGTCCATTCCTATTAGCTGGGATGGTCTGAACGGCTTTAAAAAACCTGCTGTTTTCTGAGACGGAACCTTTTGGCGCTCGCAGTCACGGCAAGTTCTAACATAATGTGTCACATCACTTGATAAACGAGACTAGTAATACCGTGCTTTAATTCTGGATAGCGTCCGAGTGACTCACTCCCAGATGGTCGGATGTGGGTTCATCGTACACATCGTGCGGGCACATCATTTCGTCCCGTAAGCTTGCTGGTACAAGTAGGTATTGACGACTGTTAGTAAAATTTTTCTTGACGAGAATGCCGTCACCTAAACACAAAGTGCGACAAAAAGATTTAGGGATCATGCTGCCGGCAACTTGAAGAAAGTCGATTACCTGGCGAATCTCAGGATCGTTGCGTTGACTATCGGCAAAGTTGGCTTAACTGATTGCATTCCGAAATGCGTCATCATCACCACTTGCGTCCAAAGCTGGGTGCACAGGAGCCCGATACAGGCAATCCGCGTCTAAATGCTTACGACCTGACTTGTAGGTTACAGGGATACATACTCTTGAAGTTGTAGGCTCCATCTTGCGAGACAGAAGGGTATTTAAGGGTTGTCAGCATCCAAAACGCGTGATTGTCGGTCGCCACTTTGAAGGGTCTCGGTATGATCGAAACTTCGAAATAGACCACACGATCGCGAGACATTCCTTCTCAGCGACAGAGTAGTTTGCCTCGGCCTTAGACAAAGCCCCACTAGCGTAGGCGATCACATGCTGCTGACTGTGCTGTATCTGTACTAGGACAGCGCCCAAACCGACATTGCTTGCATCGGTGTGTAGATCTGTGCCTGCCGTTTCATCGAAATGTGCTAGAACGGGAGCTGACTGCAGACAAGGTTGAGGTTTCTGAAATACTTGCATTTTCTGGTCTCCCCAGGTGAACGGATTATCAGCCTTAGTAACAAGTGTAAGGAGGGTGGTTATTTTGGAGACATTTTTCACGAAATGCCGGTAATATGCACATAATCCAATAAAACGTCGAGCTTTTTTCTGGTTCCGCGGTGTCGGAAAAGCGGCTATGGCAACAGTTTTTTCGGGATCCGGCAGAACTCCCGCCTGGTTCACAACGTGGCCTAAATATTTGAGCTCTTCGTAACCGAAATGACATCATTCGACTTTCAGAGTGAGGCCCGATGTTTAGATGGCTTCTAGTACTGCGTCAAGGCGACGAAGACTCCTCGAAATACGGGGCAAATACAATTACGTCGTCCAAGTATACAAGATAAGTCGTCCACTTCAGATCTGCAAGAACGCTCTACATGAGTTGCTGAAAGATTGCGGGAGCGGAGCAAAGGCCGAAGGGCATAACTTGGAATTCATATAGACCGTCCGGTGTAATGAAACCCGTCTTTTCGCGGTCCCTCTCATCGACCTCTACCTGCCAGTGTCCAGACTTGAGATCCATGGAGGAGAAGTACCTTGTGTTGCACAGAAGATCTAAGACGTCATTTATTCTCGGCAAGGGATAAACATCTTTTTTGTAACGTTGTTCAATCGACGATAGTCTACGCAGAAAGAGAGTGTGTCTTTACCAGTACCACAGGTGCAGCCCACGGGCTGCGGGAAGGTCGGATGACATCATTATCGTGCGTTTGTTTCACTTGGACTTTGATGGCAGTACGTTCTTTTGCAGAAAACCGATAAGGCGACTGGCGGAGTGGTCGAACATCTTCGTCTGTAATGATACGATGTTTTGCAATGTGCGTTCAACCAACGCGTGACGAACTGGTAAAGGCATCAGACTAGCGACTGAGCAAGCTGCGTAGCTTTTCTTTACACTTCGGAGGTAATGCCGGATTTACGTCGTACAGCGGTTCAGTGTTCTCATAGGATTTTGTTGCTGAAGCGCTGGTTAATCTATGTGTAAAACTAGTGTTAGCTATTGCATCAAGATATGCTACAGTTGTTCCTTTGTTCACATGTTGATGCTCATTGCTGAAGTTCGTGAGAACAACATAAACTTCGCCATTTTCAAAGAAAACAACTGCCCTGGCAACTGCTATGCCTCTATAAGCACTTCAGACATCTTATAGTAGCGCGAACAAAAACACACAAGGCAGGGTACAGGACGAGCGCTAAC
>JAJIZL010125640.1:289329-309809 GCA_023969395.1 Amblyomma maculatum | reverse complement strand
GAACATTAAAAAGTGCGCCCAAGAGATATAATCACGTATTTGTGTGGTTAACATTATTGAGTGTAACCCCCCAACCTAACACAAGCAAAGTAGTCACCGTAGAGAAGGTGTGCGAAAATTTAGACCAGCTGGGGTTCTTTAATGTGCAAATGATACCGCACAGTATACAGTCGTATTCCTTTATGTATCTTTCAAAATTTGGACCCGTTCCGGCCATCGCATCTGGCATCCTTGAGTTTCGTATCGAACGCCAAAGCCACTACCTTCCAAGAGATGGCGCAAGTAGTGTGTATTTCAGCGAAACATTGAATTAGCTTACAATAATGATGTAAATTAACCAGAGCAATGGGTGTTCAGACTTGCTGGTAGAAACGACGCCCCAATAAATCTGAGTACGATAGCTTCCACAGGCGACATGTATTTCGGCCTGCTATCGTCAATGCAGGACACTTTGTACCGATGTATTGCATCGGTATTTCCATGTGGGCTTTCGGCTTTTCTTTATTGGAACTGTGTCGGATTAGCCTTAAAGTTCCCGAAAGAACCGACTAAGGTTCATTGCAAGCAAGCGCCTATTCCTATAACGCAAGAGGTTACATATAATCGTCAGTACCATAGTTTAGACAGCACTTCTCTATTGTGGTGGTTTCCCCCGCATAGAAACCTCATCTGTATTGCATTTCCCCGCGAATAACCAGAAAGTACCGATAGGGGCCGGAAGCAAGAATGCGACCAATATCGGCAATGCGGCTATGAGGCCCATACAAAATTGTCATCGAAACAGCCAATTTAATCTTACCAACATGTTTACCACATAGGGGCGTTCTAAGCAAGAGGGCAGTTGCCTAAAACCAATCACTAATGTGAAAGTCGTAGTGCATGAATATTTACTGTCAGACAGTCGTCATTGCAACAAAACTGCTCGGCATCTCTGACACCGATGCATATCAGCCTATACTCTTAAGGTCGGGAAATTAAAATCGGGAAACTGAGGACCTGAATTCGAAGACATTACAGGGATCCCTCAGTGTGAGCTTAGCAAACTATTCACTAAATCTACTCGCGCCAGAAAAGAGGTTACAAACAAAGGCATTGAGAACCTAGATTGTATCTGAGCCGGCCCTTCACCCACTTTAGCAATGAATGATGGGATAACTAAAAAAACCTCTGCGTGACGAGTATACCTTCATAACAAAACATGAGAAACATATAAGCCTAGAAAATTCACAATATATCTGTTTTCTAGCAACGTCGGAGCACTTAATTCATTACAAGCTGCACATCTGCGCTTGCGAAAACAGTGGCTTTGGTTTAGGTTCTGGTCAAACCTAGTGTGAAGTGAAAGCTAAACGATGGTTACACATGATAAAGCTGTTAATTCAGCAGAACGTTTTTTCTTTGGTGGTGGCTAGGAAGAGATTCCTATGATCCGTAATGTGCATCTTGGATTAAACTTGGCGTAATCCGAGACCGTGGCGTGGCGGCGCACTTTATAATGACATCAGCGATAATGTGTGCCGCCAGGCAGCTGCTCACGCGTTTAGATACCTCATCAGTTGACCTTTGACGTTTGACCTTGACTTTACTTGACCTTGACCTTTTATAGGAACACAGCTACCCAAACACAGCTTCCAACTTCACCTCGAAGATGTTGGAACGTCATCGGAAGCACATGGTGGACTTAGACGTATTTCGCTATGGAAGAAAATTGTGGGAGTTTAAGCATGGCTTAACCCTAGTGATAAGCGAAAGCTTTGAGTGTTTGAGCGATATCCTCAGAACACCACCTTTTGAATTCATGGTATTTTCCTAATTTTTCTTATAATTGGTTCACAGGACACGAAAAGCCAAGTATTTGTCGCACTTGTTCTGTGGACAGCTGAACTGGCACTGCATGCCAACTGATGAAGTTTTTGACATTTAAAGTTTTGAAGTTGATTCCAGGATGATGGCTTCAAAAATTTGACGTTGTGAAGCTTTCGCTTCAATAACTCACTTCGCATGACTATGTCATGGTTCCGCGCACCTTATGTGCACAGGATGCTATGCTGCAGCTTTGATGCTTAAATATTAATACCCGGAGAAAGCTGTCACGAAAGCTATGGATACAACTGATATACCTAAAGTAAATTGGTAACGTTTCTATGAAGCCATCGTAGCAACCTACAGTTCCTTAACTAACTGCATAGGGCTTATAACTACATCCCAACATAACTACTTGGTTCTCGCTGCAATGACAGGCTCCGGAGATGCTTCCGCATATCTAGAGTTGTAAGCTTTATCTCCTTTTCGTTTCAAAATTGAATTATTACTGATTCTCTAGCAGTTATCTTTTCTCTCAACCTCAACAGTACATTGAATATCGACGACATCTTAATGTGCAGTACAATACCGACAGCCAAAGAATCACAATCTAAACGAAAGAAGGGCTCATTAAGCTATACAGTGTCGAACCTAGAGGCCCAACGAAAGCGTCAAGATGTGCGTTAAGGACGTGACCCAACTTTTTCGGCATGTTGCACCCAAAATCGTCGATAGCAAAAAGCGCGTTTTTAGTGCACACTGCAAAGCGCCGCTGTTTGGCTTTCTCGCTCATAGCCAACCAACCAAAGCTCATGAGTTTGTCCGCGAAGCTGCAGCCATAGAACGTGAATTGTAGCAGCGAGCCGGCCTAGTATGACCACAAGTTCCTATTCTCAGCCATCAAGTTCTACCCTGCAGCAAAATAGCAAGGATCATGCACTTCGGAAGTATGTGTGCCACAGGAACTGCAACGTCTTCACACCAAGTGCCTCTCAGCGCCTTGCGCCACCATTTCCAAATTATATGCGATGAGCTATAGCAAACAATGTAGCAACTCGGACAACCATTTCTCAATCCTCCAAGCCTCTCCTATGCTCAAATACTACGCTCACCTCCGCATACCACAACCCGCGTTCATCGAGTTCACGAACGTCTCCAGCAGCTTTCTAGGTCTTTTTCACCCCGTGCCCGCGACAGAGCTGGGCTGCGACAGAGCCTGCGACATGGGCTGCGACAGAGCCTGCCAGGCACAAGTTTTCCAGTCCGAGTCGAGAAAGCTAGAAATAGCGACCTCCGGAGGTGCAGTCACTGTTGATTGCACTTCCTACCATCTTCCACCGACGCCCAGTATTACAGCTGCCACACACGAGACCACAATTATTTCAGCCCGCCCGCCAGTGTTGTGCTGGCCATGCGGGGAGTGCTCTCCTGGAAACTGGCGCCGAATACACAGTTGAATTAAAAAAGTGATGACTCCATGGCAGCGGCTGTGGATTCGCTCGGCAGGTGGTCATTCATTTACGCCGGTTCGAATATGCACTTTTCGAGTGTAATTCGCGAGGCTACTTTTCCAGCCTGCTATGTTGTTTTGGATGATTGCTCCAGGCAACTTATTCTAGGGATCGATGTCCATCGCGAATATGAAGAAGTTATTGACATCCAAGAGCTTCAAGTTTTTCTGTATTGCTCGGGCGCTTTTGGCTGAACATGATGAAAAATGCTTGGTGCTTGAACTGCTCATCTCCTTAAATTGAGCTTCAGTTCGGAACACCATAGATTGCTTCGGTATAATGCGATACCTTATTTTGAAGGCGTCAGCATTCCCATTGCCTCTGGATCTGAGAAACGTCCGCCAATGTTCATCAGCGGTCTTCTCTCACTGACAGTTAACATAAGTGTCAAGTTGTCGACGTTAGAGAAGTCCAGCATTTCGATCCTTCAGCATTCGTTCCCGGCCTGTCTTGCTCTCACATCCAAAATCGGTCAAACAGCTGTGGCCAAGCATCAGGTTACATCCAGACATGAAATGTTCTGTGAGACATTAACCCTACGGAATATCTTGAATGGAACGAGGTGGGATTCGCCACCAGGTCCAGGAGACGCTTGCTGACGATATTATATAGCCATCCAAAAGCGGCTGCGCATCTCTCAGTGTGCTGTAAAAAATATAGAACTTTACGTTTCTGTGTCGCCTAGAGAACGCTCACCATGTCAAAAAAGACGTTTAGCCGATTGTCGATTTGGTGATTCTCTGGATCATGTTTGCCATGCGCAGCATGTTCGTCCAAGCATATTAAAACGTTGGCAAATTTATGTCGAAGAACGCGATGGTGAAAACATGTATTTTATAACAAACTATGGCTTATATGAGATTGAGGTGCTTCCATTCGGCCTCTGGTTTGCACCCGCCACATTATAAAGGATAGATACTGTACCCTCCGGCCTCTAGCGACCAATTTGCGTCGTCTACTTGGGTGACATCACTGCTTTTCAGGAGTCGTTTTAAGAGCCCCTCAACTGCATTCATGCCATGTTCACTGAGGTTCGTTCAGCTAGTCTGTTCCTTAAGTCAGAGAAGTGTCACTTTGCTTTTGACGACCTCAAATTTCTAAGCCACAATGTCAGCTGTGATGGCGTCCGTCCGGACCCTGAGAAGACGATCTCGGAGGCGTTCTCAACACAAATCGACAAGCGCTCCGCGCGCCAACTTGTTGCGTTTTGCGCCTGCTGCTGGCGTTTTTTAATCGATTTTAAAAACCGCGGAGGCCACAATTCGCCTCGGCAGGAAGGACATTTTTTTGTCTAAGGCCAGGAACAACAACGTCCATTTGCGGACCTTCAAAGACATCTTCAGAGATCACCAATATTACGCCACTTCTATGAGAACACCGCCACGAACGCACACACACACGCCCGCTAGTCATGGCGGCGTACTGTTACTGGGCAGAGAGACAATGCGCTCATTATCGCCTACGCCTACTGCTACTCCATACTGCCTCGTTCCGAAAAGACTTAATCCAGAAGAAAAAAAGAATGCCTTGTGGTGGTGTGAGTGCTCGTTATGTTCAGGCCTTACCTTTACGCAGACTTTTAAGGTCGTCAGTGACCTACATACCCTGTGCAGGTTACCTAATCTCATATACCCATCTGGATGCTTTGACCGATGGAGTATGCGGCTCCAAGAGTTTGAAGTTTCTGAGATATACAAATCTGGCCTCAAGCAAACCGATTCCGCTTGTCTCTCGCGCACTGCTCTACGAGTCCAGGCGGCTGACGCTAATTAGGACGATATGATGCCTTGCTTGGATCAGTCACAATGTGAACCGTTGCTCAAATGCAGCATGAAGACACCGAGCTTTTCCCACTCAATGATTACTTTGAAGGTCGCACACCACTATCACCTCGCTATTTCTCGATTACGCTGGCCTCGTTACCTATAACAACCACATCTTGTAGAAGTTCAAATTCGCAGCCTATTACACCATAAACCTACTCGTCCTACCGGTCTCTCTTTGTGCCGAATATCTGCGCACCTGTTATGAGGAACCATCGAATGAACATCTTGACTACAGTCTCATATTGGCACGTACACGGAAGATGTATTACTGGGCTAAACTTGTGGTCACAGTTAGGAGTATGTGAAATCCTGTGGTCACTGCCAGCACCGAAAGACACCCACTGTGTGGCCACCCGGTTTTCTCCAACCAATTCGTGTACCGAAAGCTCCATTTCATCAAGTGCGTACTCCTATGTCTGATATTGTGCCCCACGGAGACTCAAACCATTCACTCGCTTAAAGTGCAAAACTTGCGCGTAACACTCTTTTGCAATCTTAAACAGCGTCTGTTCCTCCGTCAACATTTTTTTTTTCACTTATCCTTTTGCAATTCCGACGGATCTTTTTTTGAGGTGAAGTAACGTTATGTGCATTGTGGAAACGTCTGGGTACGTTGATTTCTTGGCAACGGTGTGGCACCACGTGGGAAGGAGACCCAAGTGCGTTGGTAACTACAGGCTGCACATCGGCTGTTGCTGCTTGTATATTTTCACCAGTGACAATATCTATCCAAGACAGAGCAATTGAACATAGGCTGCTGCGCTGGGGCCTAACATTAGAAGAGTGTACCTGCACTCCAGAATAGACCAAGCGCACGCAAAACTTTAACCTTTCCAGTACAGAAATGTGTAAAGCTTATGTGAGATGATTTGAGCAATTTAATAACTCTTTTTGCCTTACGTATTATGCATAGCCGAACAATCGCTCTGCGTCCGCCTCGATAGGCATTCATGTGTCTGTGGGAAAAGTCTCTTTGGTTACGTTGACGCAGCCAGACTTCCCTGCTTTCATCGTGAATATTGTCAGCCCTCCACGGATCTTCTTTCATTTGTACATAATATGATCGTTCATTTCTACATATCATCTACATCATCCCGCGGCACTGGCTCCGGCACGCGCCTGGATTCCCCATCAGATTGAACGCTGACACTGCATACCTTTCTTTGCCGTCACGACTTTACGTCTCGACCTGGCCTTCTTTCACAAGTGGTGGAGGTTAAATTAGATCCCCTTGCTCCTTTTTCCCTGCCTCTCGCTGGAACTACGTTCCGGTCGCCGTTTGGCAACAGCTACCATCGCCATGTCAAACGAGAGCAGTCCCGACCCGACCGGACCCTCTACCTCGGCTACACCGCCGCGTCCAACTGTGCCCACACAACAACGCGATTCGCCGCTGTTCGCTGGTCGTCGCGATAAAGACGTGGATGACTGGCTCGACACTTATGAACGCTGCAGTGCGTACAACCGGTGGGATGAGGCTTTGAAATTCCTCAACGTTTCTTTTACCTTATTGAGGTCGCCAGGAATTGTTTTATCAGCCGCGAGCCCCACACCACTAACTGGCCCACCTTCAAGCAGCAGTTCCGACAGTACTTCACCGACCCGGCTGTTCGGACTGAGATCGCCAAGAACAAGCTCGATTCCCGTCTTTAAGGTCCCCATTAGTCATATGCGTCTTACATAGAGGCCGTACTTGCACTCTGTCGGTGTATCAGTCCCATCATGCCGGAACCTGAACGAGTACACCATGTGTTGAAAGGAATCACCTATATGGCTTACAACACCCTAGTTGCCCAGAATCCTTCAAATGTTGATTCCATTACAACGACCTGCCAACGCCTCGACCAGCTTCAGTCCTCCCGATTGCAGCCCAGCTTCGCTACTGGCCCGACCTCTATTCACTTCGATCTACGAGCCCTGATTCGAGCGATAATCCGTGAGGAGCTTCAATCCATTAGCCCTTTCTGCCAGCACGGGTGCTATCATTCTTCTCCTCCTTCTAATGACGCCGGCCTACGCCACATCATTAAAGAAGAGTTCGCCACTATCACCCATCCTGTCGCAGCTGAAACTCCTGAACCTCGCCTAGCGTCGACTTACGCTAACGTCGCTGCATCGCCTCCTTCTTTTGTTCCCCTACCCCGACAAGCACCGCCCTACAACCACACCAACGCCATGACAACGGCTCAGCCTACGCCACCCTGTTACACCACTTGGCGCCCCTCTCGTCCAGTGTGCTACTATTGTGGAATGCGAGGACATATATCCTGCTTTTGTCGTCGACACATTCAGAACGAGCGGCGTGGTTACGACGTATTTGAAAGTGACATACCTGCATGTTATCAGCGACGACCTATTCGCAGCCCACCTCGTCGATCTTTCCACCGCCGGTATCCTCGTCCGAACCAAGTGGCTCTCATGTATCCCAACGCCACTCTGCTTCTTCACTTCGACCAGCAAAAACTCTACCTGTCCGTCATTCGGAAAACTAAGCGATGCAGTTTCCGGAGGTGAAACTGCACTTTGCGAACTTAAAAAAAGTCCTCCTCATCGCCCGCATATTATGATCACTGTTTTAGCTTAAGGATTACTGGTGGAAGTTTTGATTGACACAGCGGCTGCACTTTGTTATTCGAGCTGATTTGTTCCCCCATTTACGGAAAGTAACGACCCCATATGAGGGACCTGAACTTCGTGGAGCAAACGACGTCCCTCTGTACTCTTTAGCAAAGTGTACAGTTCGAGTTGTTATCGACGGCGTCCGCCACCATGTGCAGTTTGCTGTGGTTTTACCGTGTGCGCATCTGATGATTTTTGGATGGAGTTCATTGTCAACCACTTCAACGTTAATTTTCTGCGGCGACCGTTTCATTCATATGAGAAACAGTAACTTTTCATCTGACATTTCTTATCGATATCATTCCCTTATTGCCGCAGCTGATATTGTATTGCCTCCACAGTGCGAAACACTTCTTACCGCTGTTTTTGAGCACATCACTGACGGGGATGTACTCATCGCACCATCTCATCGTCATCTTGCACGTGGACTCGCCTCCCTATCAAGTCTTGTACGATTCCGCAGCAGCTCAGCAATAGTGGCTGCCACGAACACTTCCCCTAAATCCCTCGTACTGACTAAAGGACCTTCCCTGACATACATAGTGGATGCTCACCCTATGTCCTTGATGGTGCTCACCGCCCTGCTACCTCAGCAACGTTATTCATCGCACGTCTCTCTTCCCATGCTGTCCAAGACAATCTGAACCTCCTGCCGCACCAACGCTAATATTTGCTGCAATTTTTTTAGGCCCACAAATGCATTTTTGATGCCAATTCCCAATCACTGGGACGGACTAGTGTTGCACACCATCACATCCTTACTAAAGGTAACTCGATTGTGCGCCGACGACCTTATCGGGTTTCTCTCTCGGAACGAAAAGTAATTCAAGAAAATATCTATGATATGCTCCGTCGCGATATTATTCGTCCATCAGCAAGCCCTTGGTCTACCCCAGTAGTGTTAGTTTAAAAAAAGGACGGATCGGCACGATTCTGTGTTGATTATCATGCACTCAACAAAATTACCCGCAAAGATGACTGCCCGATGCCGCGAATTGATGGTTCCGCGACTAGTTCCGCTCAAGAGGTAGCTAATTTCTTTTTGCGATCAATTGTATTGCGTCATGGCGCTCCTCGGGTGCTCCTAAGTTACCGCGGGACGGCCTTCTTATCGACAGTCGTTGCCGAAATTATTCATGCGTCATCTATTCTCCATAAGACAACCTCAAGCTACCATCTCCAGGCTAATGGTCTGACTGAGCAATTTCATCGCACTTTATCAAATATAATATCCATGTACATCACACCGGATCATCGAAATTGGGACACTATTCTACCACTCGTCATATTCGCCTATAATAGAGCAGTACAGCGGACTCCATTTTTCCTCACTTTTGGCCGTCCTCCCACTACAATTCTCGACACTTCCTTTTTATCTACGCCCGACTACTCCTCATCGGTACCAGCCCAGTTCTTATCCCGTGTGGTCAGATGCCGTCATCTTTCCCGCCTTAACACAGAAGCGTGCCAGGAAGACCGCGAGAGTCGCTACAATTCTACGGATAGTGTGGTCTATTTTCGTCCTGGTGACAAAGTACTGCTATATACACCATTGCGCACCCTGGGTTCACCATCGGATTAAACACTGACACGGCATACCTCGCCTTGCCGTCACGCCTTTGCCGTCTAGACCTGGCCTTCTTTCACAATATTGCCACCTGGAGCTCCTGATGTTAGGTGGCGCCTTGAAGAAAAGCATGCTGAAGTCGGCTCGCGTGCTGCGCGCGGAACTCTGCCTGCTGGTACAGCTTCGCCCCGTCGCTTTAGTCACGTCTTGCCCTGTTACCCATGACATAATTTTGTGGATGTGCTGTGTTTCGATTACCGTATATGTACCGCACTCCTCCGCACGCTCAGGTTTCCGGTCCTATGCCAGTCAAACCTCCTGTGCACCGCGCTTGTCGGAGAAGCTGGCCTATCTCCTGAGCACGGGCCGTTGGAATTCTACACCGCCGCCAACCCTCGACATGTCATGCAGGCTCCAACTTATTACACTCTACAGACCCCACGACTGCCTAAGCTTTTTGACGGCAGTCAGATTGAGGAAGTCGAAGACTGGCTCGTCCAGTTTGAACGGGTCGCCTCATTTAATCAGTGGGACGGCGCCGCGAAGCTCAGTAACGTCTTCTTCAGCCTGGAAGATGGCGCTCGTACTTGGTACGAGAAACGCGAAGGTGCCCTAACATCGTAGCGCGAGTTCTGCCGATGCATCCTGGAGACCTACACCAGCCCGGAAAGCCCGAGAACTAGCGGAAAGGGCTTTACGCTCTCGCATGCAGATGCCGAACGAGACTATAACCATGTACGTGGAGGTTGTGACCAGGCTATGCCCGAAGAGAAAAAGGTACGCCATCTCATGCGCGGCGTCAAAGAACAACTGTTTACTGACCTTGTGGGCAATCAACAGAGAACGGTTGCCGAGTTCCTACGGAAGCAATTATGATGCAAAGGATGCTCCAGCAGCGGTCTAAGACCTACCACAGGCCGGTACTCACCGCTTCGCTCACGGAGCCGCTTTCGGCGTTCGGGACTGCTCCGGATCTTCTTTCCGACATCATCCGCTCTTTTTTGCACAAAGAGCTCCAGACACTTTTCTGTGCTCCCGAGTGAACGGTCCGCTCTGTCACTAGTATCGTCCGAGAAGAGCTTCAGCAAGCATTTCGGCCTTCGGTAACGTCTGCTGACCAGCCATCCTTTTCCACCGAGTCCTGTCGGCCTTAGACCAAAAGAGCAAACCCACGGGACGGCAGAAAAGAAACACAGACACGAGAGCTCATGTCTGTACTTCTTTCCTGCTGTTCCGTGGTTTCGCGTTATTTTGTTCTAAGTCATGAACCAACTACCCCAACAATAATCCCTTTCGGCCAATAATCCCTGTCGGCCAACGTATGCGGGCGTCATGCGACGTCCTCCGCCTGATTTGAAACAATTACTCCCGTCCGACCAAGACTCACTGCATTCAGCACACCCTGAGCCGTGCATTGACAACCGCCGACCACCTCAGCGAAAGGCAGGCCAGTGGCGTGCCCCGAATAGGCGGCGCCTATGCTTCCACTGCGGAGAACCAGGTCAACTGTATCGCCAGTGCTCATATCGACAACTGGGACTGAAGGTTTTCCCCATCGAAATGCGTCACCCTCCATTAGGCCAACAACCCCGGCATATTGAGGACTACGTAGCCCAGCAGAGCATGGCGCCGACTTTCCAGCGACAGTCACGCTATCAGTCTCCGCGCCGATCATCGACGCAGCCCAGCTCCTCCTGGATGTTGCAGCGACGGTCGCCTGCTCTTGGGCGGGAAAAATAAAGACAGCGACCTCCGGAGTCGAGGCCGCTTCAAATCGACGCCGCGAAGACCTCCCGATAAAGCGACCTGTGAACGACCGCGACTTGACGGCCCCGACGACAGTTCGCACAGATGAAGACAGACTCTCGCTGGATACACACATGGTCCTCGACGGCTATAAGGTTAGCGCATATCTGGCCCCTGGCACTGAGTTCTCAATTTTAAGCGGGAAGCTAGCAGTGCTTAGTAGAAACGTAATGATGCCATGGTCTGGCACGCCGATTCATACCACTGCAGGGCATGTGTAACTCCGAGCGGTCAGTGCACGGCGAGAGTTCGAATTCGCAACTCTATGTTTGTTGTCAGCTGCCTCGCGATACCTGACCGCTCCCGCGACTGTATCCTCGGTGTAGATTTTCTCTGGGAGCATGGAACCATTATCGATCTCAGGAAGCGTACTGTGACCTTTTCGACCGAGAAAGCTGATGATACTGACACCGAGCACCTCTTCGAATTTCTGCCGAGAGCATTTCTATTGCGCCGTGTTCTAGTCTTTGGTTACTGTTAACTGCGAAAAAATACTTGACGCGACAACGGTCGCTGAGGGCAACCAGTCCCTTTTGCTCACCCATGGCATCACCTAGGCGAGGAGCCTGATCCACCTACGTAACGTCCGATCTGAGCTCATGGTGACTTCACGAACGAACCCCGTCATCTTTCCCGCGCTACTGCAATCGCATTCGCCGACTCCTTAGCGCACGTTTCTGAATGTTTTACGTTTGGAGCAGTTGAAAATTTTCGCCCATCTCTTGATCGTTTTGATAGTGCAGATACCTCGAAACACAGTAGCGCGAACTGTGTTCTCTCCTCTTAGAATACAGCGCTTATTTCGCGACCTAATCGAACATTTCGCAAACGCCTCTTGTGAAGCACCACATAATTACGCCCGACAATGCCCGCCCTATACGCAAGCAGCTGTACCGCATCTCAATAACGGAACGTGAAGCGATTCAGACACAGGTTCAGGAGATGCTTTGGGATGGTGTCATCCAACCCTCCAACAGCCCGCGGTCGTCCCCTGTCGTACAGGTAAAGAGAAAGGATGGGCCCTTCGCTTCTGTGTTGATTATAGAAAATTGAACCATATCACCAAAAAAGACGTCTACCCGCCCCCGTATCAACGACTCGCTCGACAGACTACGTTGCGCCCAGTACGTCTCAATTGAACTCAAGAGCGGGTGCTGGCAGCTTGAGGTCGATGAGCGGGACCGCGAAAAAAGCAGCTTTTGTTGCTCTAGACGGTTTGTAGGAGTTTAAACTGCTGCCTTTCGGCCCATGATCAGCGCAGGCTACTTTTTAGCGCATGATGGATATAGTGCTCGCTGACCTCAAATGGCAAATTCGTTTAGTTTACCTCGAGGATGTCGTTGTTTTCTCTGAAGCCTTTGCCGAACACTTTCAACGCCTGCGCACAGTGTTAGGCGCCCTTCAGTCGGCTGACTTTACACTCGAACCAGAGAAATGTCACTTTCGCTACAAAGAGTTGAAGTTCCTCGGTCATCTCGTAAGCGCCGCTGGCGCGAGGCCGGACCCCAACAAGGCTTATGCTGTGGCCAAAGTTTCCGTTGCTGCCACCAAGAGACGTTTTAAAGGCTTCCTGAGTCTCTGCGCATACTACCGTCGCTTCATCGTTGCTTTTTTGAAGGTTGCCGCCCCCTGACGCGCCTCACGCGCGATGATACACAGTTCGTGTGGGGCGCCGAGCAACAAGAGGCTTTTGCGGAGCTGCACAGGCAACTGCAAACAAGCCTGGTCTTTGCGCACTTTCATGAAGATGTTGACACCGAAGTCCACACCGACGCCAGCAATATTGGCCTCGGCGCTGTACTCGTTCAACACCAAGCTGGAGTCGTCAAAAAGGTCATTGCGTATGCCAGCCACAGGCTCTCCCGCGCCGAGACAACTATTTCACTACGAAAAAAGAATGCCTTGCGGTTGTCCGATCAACAATAAAATTTAGGCCTTACCTCTATGGCCGCCCGTTTAAAGTGGCCACCGACCATAATTCTTTGTGCTGGCTGGCTAACCTCTGCGACCCATCGGGGCGCCTAGCACGATGGAGCCTTCGCCTCCAAGAATTTGAGTACAGCATTGTGTATAAATCTGGCCAGAAGCACGAAAAGGCTGACGCTCTGTCGCGCGTACCCGTCGGTTTAGTCGATGAGAGCACGGACGACGAGAGCGGTTTTCTTGGACTGGTGAGTGCTTCAGGTGTAATGACCTGACAGCGAGATGACCCAGACCATCGACCTGTCATTGATCACCAGGAGGGTCACGCTGCTGATATCGCTCGCCAATTTGCTTGGAACCTGTCTGCTTTTTGTCTATTGAATGGCGTTCTATTCATGCAAAACTCCAGCACTGTTCACCGAGCGTACCTCCTCGTAGTGCCGGCCGACCTCCGTGCCGATATACTTTTTGCTTGCCAAGATGAGTCCACCTCTGGCAATTTGTGCTTTGCACGTACACTGGCCTGAGTTCGGCAAGCCTATTATCTGCCTAAACTTGCTCATGCTGTTCATCACTACGTCAGAGCCTGTTATGAGTGTCAACGAAAGAAGGCACCGTATCTCAAGCCTGCGGGTTTGCTCCAGGCCGCCATTTAATCAAATCGGCATCGACCTTCTGGGCCCATTTCCACTGACATCGGTCGGTAACAAATTGATTATAGTCGCGACCAATTTTCTCACACGGTATTCGGAAACCAAGGCGGTGAAGCATGGCACATCATCTAAGACCGCCCAGTTCTTTATGCAGCAAATCGTGTTGCGCCATGGCGCACTATCCCAAGTCTTCACCGACCGAGGCACGGCGTTTACTGCACAACTTATGCATGATGTATTTGAACTCAGTCACACGAGCCATCGCAAAACCACTGCTTATCGTCCAAAGACGAATGGCCTCACGGAGAGACTCAATGAAACGATCGCCGACATGATTGCGATGTACATAGACTCCCAGCACACGACCTGGGACGAGATTCGCCCGTACGTCACATATGCCTAAAACACTGCCATCCAAGAGACGACGTGTTTTATGTAATTTCACCTGCTCTACGGACGCGACGTTCAGACAATGTTGGACGCCATGCTTCCGTGCTGCTCTGATGATCATCCTCTCACGCCAGATGCCGAACAGTTTGCTCAGAGCGCGGAGGAAGCAAGTCAACTTGCTAGCCTTCACATTCATTACCAGCAGGGCAAGGATACGCGTCCCGACAACCTCCATCATCGACACGTTCTATGCCAACTTGGAGAGAAAGCTTGGGTGTCCACACCGGTGCGCCGGCCCGGTTTGTCTGAGAAACTGATGTCGCGTTACTTTCGACCTTACGAAGTTCTACGCCGTGCCACAGAAGTGACATGCGAAGTCCTTCCAGCGGGTACTGTGCAGCCTTCGCGTCTGCAACCACACTCCGAGGTGGTGCCCGTTGTCCGCATGAAGCCGTATTTCACGCGCTAATGTGCAGAATACTATGTGCTTGTTTAGGTGTCGAGGGCACCTTACCCCGCCTCCGTTTTCGATTCGGTTTCTGTCTTGATGCTTTTGTTTTCTCTTGCATCGCCCATCGCTCGCACCCAGTCTCTGCATTCGTTTCTTAGGAGGGGGAGTAATGCCACCTGGTGTTCCTGATGTTCTCAGGTGGCGCCTACAAGAAAAGGACGCTGAAATCGGCTCGCGTGCTGTGTGGTGGTGGTGAAAATTTTTATGCAATGTTGGGAGCCTTAAGTAATTATATACTACTGACGGGTCGGCTTTTGGCTACGTGTTGTGGCCGGAAGCTGGTGCTTCCCTGCGACTACCAAAGCCCAGTCCGTCATCCGATTTTGAAGGGCCGAGTCAGAGCTGGACACCTCACCCTCCCATCGCTGGTACAGCTTTGCCCCGTCGTTATAGTGACGTCAACCCTGTTGTCCGTGACAATATAATTTTATGCACATCGACGAAAGTTTTTTGCGAAAAAAGATTTCCGTCGGACAGTAAACGTTTATTCATGTTCCTTATTGCAAAGGGGTGGGGGGGGGGGGCATGCGTGAGATGCGCAACGAATCTTCGAATCTTCGGAAGACTGTTGAGAGCGGTGCGTTTACAGTGGACCGCTGCACATCCTTGCCCAGAGTTGCCGTGTGAACATGTGAATGAACATGGAATGTGATGAGTTTAAAGAGTGGCACCTACAAAGAGCAAGAAACTCAGATGTGAGGAAACCGAGGTTTTGGTGGGGGACTGCGAAGCGGAGGATGTGAGCTTCACGCGCGGAGATCGCAGCAAGCGGACTGTGAGTCCGTGCTGCCGACGTGCCGCCCTGGATCGCCTGTATTAATTTCTACCACATGACTATGATAATCCTGCTGTTGCCAAGCTCCAGGTGCTGCAGATAGACATCCACCGAAATCATCGTGTAGTCTACTCTACTTCTACTGCAACCTGACTCTCTTTCTCCACTTCCTTCGATAGAATGGAAGGGTAGGGTCATAGTCCTTCCACCTCACACCTATAGGAAAAGTATGCCCTCTTCATCTGTAACATTCACAAAGTGGTGCACTTTTTCCTTTATCCTGTAGTGCAGTGTGTGCGTTGAACATGTTTTTCTTTGTGTTTGCTTTTATAAATGATTATTTATTATTGAATAAAAAAGGCTTCGTTTTGTTGTGCTTGTACAGCATGATGTGTTCTTCGAACCCGCATTGCATTCCTCCTTTCCAGGTGGAACGCGTTTCAAATGTGTGACAGCTGTATAGCTGTAAGTGAAGAAATGAAAACAACAACAACAAATATATTGATTTGTAGAATTCGCACTACGCACTGTTAGGGACGAGAACGACAAAAAGCCTTCCAGGTCAGCATAGCATAATTTGATAAATGTTTTCATAGGCAGAAGACGGTAAAGGCTTCTGAGCAAGTACTGAAATATTTTACGAAAGCCAGTTTTAGAGGTTTCCGGGACATTTGTACATACAGGCTCATTAGAAAGCTTGGTTGGACTGCAGTATCAAAATAGACGGAGATAAAGGCGAACCATGTTTACAAATACGAGAATTCAGGTGGATTATCATTCCTAGAATCAACACTAAGATCACAAAAGCAGCATTTTGTCGACGACACGTACCTGAAATACACAAACGAGATACGAGCGATCAACTTGTGTTGTAGCAGTGCGGAATTATTTAAACCATTTGATAGTGACCTAAACCCGTAATTGTAAAATTTGCGGTTTTAAAGCTTAACCAGTCTTGAGGCTTCGACATTGTAGTGCGCCACAATACCTAGCTAACTGTGCACAAGGAAGATGGCACTACGTCGTGCATGAACGCTAGTAATAAGTCGAGATTTTATTATTTTCTGAGTCATCGTGATCATCAGCATCCGCTGCACTATACCCACTGTAAGGCGGGGGCCTTTCCCATAGTCCTCCAGTGACCCCGGTCCTGTGCTACGTGCATCTACTAGATTGCTACGAATTTAGCCTTATCCTCCCACAAAACTGATTTTCACCCCTGCTGTGATTTCCTTCCCTTGGAATTCAATGTATTTCCCTCAGTGACCATCAACTGTCCTATCTACGCACTACATGCCCTGCCAGTGCCCATTTCTTGATCTCCACAAGAGTATCATTAACTCGAGTTATTTCTCTGACCCACTGTGTGCGCTTCCCATTTATTAGCGTTACATTATCATTTCGTGTTTCATAGCCCTCTGTATTGTCTTCAAATAGAACCCTTTTCGTTAGCCTCCAAGTTGTAGCGCCATACACGCCAATGTTATATAGTTTCCTCCTAGGCGACTAAGGTACGCTGCTAGTCATAATCCGCGCATGTACCTACCAAATGCGTGCCATCCAAGTGTTATTCTTCTTGTTACATTCTTTTCATGGTTTTGATATGCGCTTACAAACTGTCTGTCGTGCGCGCTGTGTGTTGCCAAGCACCGACAGAATGAACGGCCGGCTTTTGTGAGTTTGTGTATGCCATACATCCCGCCAACCGTAGACCAACTAAACACAATCCCGAAACCAGAGCAGCGAAACGGTGATGGAGACCGGAGAACAGGTGCCGGAAGGAACGCAAGGAGGAACATTTATGGGCTCCCGCAAGGCGCACTGCCCGTGCCATCCGAACTGGCCGCTGCCCGCGGCAGGAAGCGGGTACCTGCAACGGCTACCGGCTTCTAAGAAGTGTTCGAACCTCCAAAGAGTTGGAAGCATGGGACTACGCGAAGGCACCCGTGGACCTGGCGAGGAGGACTCTCAAAGGGAGACAAGGGTCGCAGGGAGCACGGTGGACGCAGGGACGAGCAGAGGGGACAGGAGAGACGCAACTACGCAACTGGAGTGTCGTGCGTAGAGGCCGCGCTGTAAGTGATGAAAAATGAGCGAAATTTTGTAAATACATTCATCATAATATGGAAATCCCAAGTGTTATCTAGCCTCGTCCAAGAATGTCAGAGGGGCAGAGCAAGGGACCTGCCTGACTCTGTCTTAAGTAGACCTAGTCACATACTCGTTGCAGGGCTGTGCTACCATTGTACACTGCTGTTCCTTCCCGATGCTGTCGAAAATTAGCTTAGTGTTCTGCATATTGATTTACTAGAATATCGTTTCTCTAATCTTGTCTAGGTCGTCCATCACTCTTTGAAGTTCATCCGATGAGTTACTTAGCATGTCAATGTCTTCAACGACATTACTGACGTATTCTCCATATTCCTTTATCCTTAACTGCACCCATTCCAAGACTCAGAACACTTCCTCAAGGCAAGCTGTGAATAGTACTGAGGAGATCGAGTCTCCTTGCCTAACACCTTTCTTTATGGGACTTTTCTTACTTTTGTTATGCAGAGTTAAGGTTGCTGTGCAGCAACTTTAAAAATCTTCGAGTATTTTTATATGCGGCTGGTCCACACCTGATTTCGTAATGCCTGTATGACTGCTGATGCTTCTACTAAGTCAAAGGCTTTTTTGTAATCAATAAATGCTATTTGTAAGAAGTGCTTATATTCCGAGCATATACTATTGCATAGTTGATGGTTTTGATGTGACTGATAATAGAATTCCCGTTCCGGTAACTTGCTTGATCTTTTGCTGGATTTAATTATAGGATTGTGCCAAATTTGTTAGTGATTACCTTAGAAAACATGCCATATCCAACAGATAGTAAGGCTGACTGGCCTGTAATTTTTCAAGTCATTAGCGTCCCGTAATGAAATGAGATACTAATAGAGCTATTCGATGACTCATGTGCTATCAATGACACCAGACATAGCGTTTTCAGGGTGGCCAGTTTGTCTAGAGCGATATTCAGCAATCCGTAAACAAATCCGTTGTTACCTGAACCACCCCAGCTGCTTTTTCCCTTTTCCATAGTTTCTAAAAATTATTAACTTCGTTCTTTGTCACTGCAGGCACGTCTGACTGCTTTTCACTGCTGCCTATCTAATACTTGACTTAACTACTTTGACTACTATAAAGATCATCATATAACTTCTCTGCTATCTTGACTACTGCCTCCATATTTATGCTGACATTACCAACGTTGTCTCTTAGCGCATAGATCTGATTTTTCCCTCTGCCCTACTTTTTGTCACCGCTTCAACGCTGCTCCCGATCTTTAAAGAATGCTGAATTTTATCCATGTTATACTTACTTATGTCGGTACATGTTTTTATTACTGATTAGCTCTGCGTCACAATAAAGGTTGTTGCAATTGACAAAGGAGCGAAACTCCTCAAGGAGCTCAAGTTGGCTTTTCTGAGATGAAAAAAATGGCCCTCAGTAAAGCGAAAAAATAGGTCGGTCGGCAGCGGGGTGGACATAGATGAAGGTAGGCTGAAAGCATCCGTATCAAACGGCAATAATACAGTGCCTGCATGGTTGTCAACAAAATCAAGTACTTTCATTGCAGCGATATATTCGCCGCGGCGGATAGCAAATGGGCTTGAAAGCGGGTTCGCGACGCACAATAAGACAAGGCCGGCGGATATGGTGAGCGGGGCATAATACAATTGTTGGCAGTGACGGCGAAGAAAAATATCATATGGGGGAAGACAACATTTGAATGGAGAACAGACTCATAAGAGAGCTGTACAATCACCGACGATCACGCTGGAATATCAGTAATGTCGGTGACAAGAGCTTTGACAACAACAGCAGCATCTCACGCTTTAGAGTCCGACATACAGGCGGCTGTACAGAAAGCTCTAGTTGAGTCAGAGCAGAATCGATTATCGCATTGCAATATGATGGGTAGTCCTAGACTAAGGTAATCCCATGTGAATACGTCATCAAAGCGATGCACTCGTTCGATCGATGAGTGAGTACTCGACCAGAGCAAGCTGCTTATGCCTGAATGAGCTGCTTGTTTGCAGTTTCAACGACAAGTCAGAGTGGACCATTTGAACTTTTCTTAAATAGTGTAATGCGCAGTGTGCATTTCAGAGACCGCAGCACCAGCGCCGACAAGAGCTAACACAGAAAAACCCTCAATAATGCTTCAGTTAGGTTAGCGGGAGGTACACGAGACCTTCCAAATTTCGGCGTCAATGCTATTCTTGCCACTATAACCGCGGCATGTTGTTTTCCTTCTGATTTGCCGTAGAACGATTTCGAATCGTAGAAATGGATTTTGGTGTATGGAAGATGAAGTACGAGCGGGGAAGTCACTTGCCGTTAGGCTAGAAAGGGCAGTTTAGTGGCGGTCTGTAGGTTGCGAGTGCAAGTAGTTAGAAACTTTAGCAAGCCGCAAAAGTATCAAGTGCACCGATTTTCACTCATGCTCAAGGTATGTCTTAGTTGCCTAGGATGCCGAATGAAACCTCCCGATGCTCGAAGGAGAATAAATGCTTAGCATATGTAATAAGTTGTGTTGGGGGAGTGTAGGAGCTGATATGTGTGAACAGGTTTTATGGATGGGGAGAGAAAACAAACACAGGAGGGTGCGGCGCCTGAAAAAAATACAACTCTAATTTAACAACGAAGAAAAAAACAATACATACAAGCAAGAAACGGCAAAAAGAAAGAAAAATAACCTAAAAAGAAAGGGAAAGATCCACTCATGTATTCGTGCCCACGGTGGTGGTGCGTCCAACGAGGTGATGCGGCTGGTCGTCGGTGGAAGCGGTGGCTCTTGGTGCTTCCCAGATTGACGAGTCCGGTCAACGGTCGCTCTACAGCAGGCCTCTACACTGTAGCCTGGATTCAACAGTTAAGCTTCTCATACGCGTACTTAAGATAAGCGGAGCTGGTTCTTGGATACGCGGGCAGCGTTCTGTCACCCCGCTGGTGGCCACGTACTCACAGTTGCTAGGAAGGTCCGAGTCCAGCTGCGCCTGACTCATGTTGCTCAGGCAGATGCGTCTGGAGTCAGGATCGGGTCAATCCGA
>JAJIZL010125640.1:262531-289319 GCA_023969395.1 Amblyomma maculatum | reverse complement strand
GGTGAAAGCCCAAGCCTGGTCCCTCGTGCGGGTTGCAAGCAGAACCTTCAACTCTCGAGGGTGGTATGCAGGTCTGCAATCCCGGACGTCTGTGGCGGGATACGGAGGGTCGATCGTATCCCGCACTTGCACCAAATTAAGGAAGTGTGAGGTACTAGAATCAATACCCAACTTCTCCCCCAATTGTAAGGTGAGGGTTTATACGAAAAGGCTTCGCAATTGATTCAGGCGCAAAATATGGCGATCTCCGCGAGAGGAGACAGCCGTGAGCATCACGCGACAGACATGTGGCTCTAACGTAAGCCCGTTATCTTTAATATAAAGCTCTGAATTGTTCGTTGCACTATATTAATACAGACAGAATACATGTCTAAAGCCGGAATGTATCTTCATGACAATGCTTTTGCCGAGAAGTTTACTGTAGAAGCAACTAAACGCATATCAAACCATGATATGTAACTGCTTATCAGTTGCGCGAATACAGCATAGGTTTAAACTGACATTAAAAGCATTGGCGTTTTCCTCGCCTGAGTTTAGTGCGCGTCTAGAAGCCAAGCGCATGCTTGGTAGCTTAATATCGGTTCAGGTCAAACCTGATTTTAAACGCACATACATATGGCGTAGCATGTCGGAGTTTCTTCTGAATTGCTTCATGTGGTGGCCTGTTCACCAGTGACTTATTTACTCGCGTCGACGACAAAAGAATTCTTCAAATCTTAAAGTTTATTATAAATAATGAACTGCCATCCACGAAAACTTACACAGAAGAAAGCCGACGCGCTCCACTCCCTGTAGGGGCAAAGAGAACAGAAACTTACAACCATCGCCACGCATTGTTTAAAAATAAATGCACAATCTCTTGCTTTTTGTAAGCCTAAACTAACTGACCTTTCTTTCTCCTGTTTTTTTACAGCTTGTGGGTGAGATTTCAACAGAGTGATTATAGCGATACCAAGGTGTATTTTACAATGGGTAAACACAATATGGACAATATTAAAAATGGAGATATATTTGTGTATACAATAAGAACGACACCTAATGGCTGCGTAATAACAAATGATTTTAACCCTGGAATACCTGCAGTAGCCTTCGGTTTGAACAACCCAGCAAAGCTCACACCAGTTTTCGGTGATAATTTCTCTATGTACAAAGTCGAGGTCGTAAGTACCTTCTCGATTACCAACGTTGCTCTTTCATTTTTGGTCAGAGTGAAACACACTCATGGCTTTAGCATTCAAAGTCGGGTTCATTTCTATGAACCAGTCTCTTAATAATGGTTCCTAAAGAATACTGAAAGGAAATTATTAGTTTTGCAACAGCCTCCGATATAACCCCTTTTAGCTGATGCTGCTGACAGGCTTCCAAATAGTATTGCAAAATGCTTTCTTGCTCCACTTCAGTGATACTACTCCGTAGAGGTGAACTGTTTCAACTCATATTGCTTGCAGCAGAAACAACAGACATATATAAGAGAAATATGTATTTAAAAAACCGTTCTTCAAAAAATTTTAGCTAAAATTACGTAATCAAGAGGTGAAGCACTGGCTGCTTACTTTTTGTAATTATGTAAGAAAAAAATGTCTAAACAAAGGCCAGACTAATTTTTTTTCACTGTCACTAAGCAAGCAAAATCCCAAACGGTCAACAGAAAGTCTTCCTAGGTTTTTGAAGCTGTTTATGCATATTTGACATATATATGCAATCACTGCATGCACCAGTATGAGTACTCTAAACCTTTCAAAATCATGAAGCTCCAAAGCAGAAACTTCTTTTTTATATATTATTGTCTATTATCACCCTCAGAGAGTGAAAATAGCCAAGATCGCTTAACTGAGACGTTGTGGGATGTGCTCAAGGCAACAGCAATTCGATAGACGACAAAGTTTCACTGCTCAAATGTAAAGCAGTGCACTTCAGTCGCGTGACGACACCACGAATAGTTAGGAATGTGTCATTGCCGCCCCTCTTTTAAAAGAGGCGGCCCTGGCGCTAAGGTTTGGAGAGCACTACGAGAAGAACGGAAGGGTGCGTCTTGCATCTGGCGATTACCACGTGTGAGCGATAAAAGGGCATGGTAATGTTCTAGTATTGTGACATCAACAACTTCGGAAGGCGGCCGTCTTGAGAAGCGAGCAGTTTCTTGAAGACAAATTTTACAATTTACTTTACTGGATTGGCGGACGATTATATATTGGAAAAACTATCGGGGAAGCCACTTTTCAGACCTCCTTCTTGTAACCATTGGGCTCCAAAGCCAAACTGTTTTTCGGGGTCGTAACGCGCCTCTCTAACGAAGGAAATTATGTCGTTGAGACTTACTTTCTGGCGCCGCATACGCAGTCGAGCAATTTGGCGGGCGGTTTCGGTGTGATGAACGAAGTCATCACCAATGACTATCGGAGTTCACATTGTACAGTGTGGGCCGGACCGTTTATTGTACGCATTTCTAACAAAAACATGTCTGAAAACAGCATTACATTCAACATAGTCATGGCTTCACGACTATGGAATAAGCGAAGCGTAGTGAAGTGTGTTGTTTCTAATATCGTGGATTATAAGCGGACGTGCCATGAAGTATTGCGTCCCAGCTCTGGTGGTTCTCGTCGACATACATTAAACTCATATCCGCGATTGTCCCAATATGCTGGTCGGTAAGTCCATTTTAACTAGTTAAGCGGTTGTTCTCCGGTGACTAATGCCACACAGTCACACAACCTCCTGTACGAGCGCCACAGTGAAAGCCGTTGTCGTTGTAGTGACAAAGGAGTCGGGTCTGCCATGACAAATGAATATATTCTTCATGAGAAAGGCCGAAATTTAAGCTTCCTACTGGGAACAGCTTTCATCTCACAAAAGTGGCATAGATGGTCTGTGGCGGCAATTTACCGATTATCGCCGAACTCTCAAGAGACGGGCCGCGTAAATGTAGGCAGACTATGGTGGGCAATAGGGTGCGATAAATAGACTGCTATAGTCCGGCGTTTGCACTCGCGCCAAGTTTTGACGCAGCGCTTCCCTACAGCACAGAAAGTAGGCCAAAAATGCTTTTAGCGTATGCATGCCCGGCTCAGAAAATCGTCAGGTTACCAGAACAAAGTTTCTTCGCGAGGCTTCTGCAGGACTGTCGCGAAAAGTATTAGGTACGATGAGAAGATAAAGAGCGTCCGTCGGCCCATAGCTCTGTTTTTAGATGTCTGAGTCTCGTAAACAGAGCCATGACAACCCGTGGGAGAAGAATACTGGCTGAGTCTGAGCGCTTCCTTCTTTAAATGACAGGCCAGAGATGAGGGTAGTCTCCTTGTTGTTCTGTGATAATTGCATTGAAAATATTGCCAAGCAAAGGTATCACCTTCAAACTGAGAGTTACTATTGTAAAAAGGAGCGCGAGAAAGAAACCCAGCACCACCGTTTTGCCTGTTTTGTAGATGATTCGCAAGTTTCACAGACGGTGGCGCCGCTGAGCGAGAGCTGGGAGAAACGATACTTGGATGATCGGATTCAGGCTTGCTGACAAACAAGCGGTTGCTCTGTGTTTCTCGTGCGAGGTCAGGCTCAGGGCGGCATGCTAGTTCAGCAAGTCAGGCATTTTTGCGCGCCTTACCGACGTTTGCGATGAAGAGCAAAATAGAAGAATAATCTCATGTGCTGCGTTCCACAGTGCACAAACCGAGCCATGAAGCAGTCCATCAGCCTGCATTTGTTTCGAAAGACCAACGCAAGAAAAGGATTGGGTCGTGAGACTGCGGATCGATAAACCGGTAACACCGCCGATGAGAGTGTGTAGTGCCCATTTGTGGACGATAGCTTCTTCCAGATAGAGGTACGCGAAATGTGCTACTTCCTCTGTCACTATTGACGAACAACGCGCGTTTGCTTTTACCTGGGATGTGCACGTACAGTTGTGGTGTGGTGTAAGCGCACAGGTTGAGCATTGAGATCTCATTGCTCTCTTTTTATTGTTATGTCAGATGTCCATTGATGCATTTTCTCAAGCTCCGCAAGATCGCCATCACATTCTAGCAGCGTCTCTGAAATCCACAACCCCCTAGCATCAATATTATTAAGCACTCGCTGCTTTTGACGCAGTAAAGATTTTTTGTTTCCCAGGCAAGTTCGTTATTAGGAGGGGATGAGTAGCTAGAGCTTATGGTTGGGTATCGGGAGCTCTCACGCGAGAGCTGCTATATTGAGTATGCTCGAAATTCTCTGTAGCCGAGAAAAACCATTACTCTCACGTAACTCTACGCAGCTGATTGTTGGTAGGTTGCGCATCAGCGCGTGGAAGACTAGAGGCTCAATGCGGCTGGCTTAGCTGCTCATCACTTTCAAATAGCAGTTTTAAATGCTGCTGAATAGTGCAGACGAGGGTAGTGAATTGGTAGTCGACTTTTTAGGACAATTTCAACTCGGTCATCTCACAGCTGCCGTTAGAATATACATTGCGATATTTTCATATTAGCGTGTGATACTTTTTCATCCAAATTTCATTGACTTTTCCCGTGTTCCTGAGAATAAATAGCATGTATTGTTTTAAAAATAGGCACGTTTGGCAGAGGAGTGTGGGAGGTGCATTTCTGATTGGATTTGAAGCAATTGGCGTGGAAGATTGAAGGACTTTTACTATGTAGATCTCCAGGTGCGGACGCCTTTCCGAAGAAAACTGAAGCAAACAGCTGCTCCATCACAATGCCTTCCTGTAAGCAGTCATGACAAGGTGAACTTAATGAAAGATCAACCATCGGTTGCCCATGCTTCCCGAGCATCTGCCAGAGATGGTACCGGTATGTAGCATTAGGCGGCTTGCATCAAGGTTGTTTGCGTCATGTACAGCTTTATTATGCATCGATCTTAGCATAACTTATGTTTGCATGTTTTTTGTCGTCGGCTTTAATGCTAATGGATATTGTTTGTTGCAGCCAAATGCGGTTAGAAGTTTAAATACTATTTCCGAATTCAACCTGGGGTTTGACCTTATAAATTCTTTTTTATTCCTATCACAAAATGTTTTTCAAGTATATCAGTCTCTTTTGATTGGGGGAGGAGGGGCGGAGGCTTTCCAGGGATAGTGCCTAAAGCCATAAATTGCCTTGCTCTTCCAAAGCCCTCCTAGTTCAGTAATGCAGATAAAGGGCAAGATCCTTCTCAGGTAAATGTACACTGCAGCTATTTTATTGTAATTTTATACTCTACTTACCAATCTACGCAACGCGACAATGTTGTGCTGCGCAACAGCCTCATCACAGCAGGCGTACTAGCTACCTTTTGCTCCTTTGAGTGACTGCTGTACCTAAAACAAGGATTGTATATAGTTTATATGTATCAAAACCTGCAGATAGTGTGGAATGTTTAGCATTATCTGAGCAGCTTTAATATAATATAAATGAAATCTTCTAGCCTTTAATCAACGTTTGTTTCCTTTTGTCTTTCTTTATTTGTTTCTTAGACATTTACTTAAAGGAGGCTGAGGCTAAAGGCTCGGTCGCCTGATGTGGCCTCAGCCACCTGCTACATGTTCAGTCAGCATCGAAAATAAAATATTACGGCCGGCTGGTACACAGCAGTTTCCTTGATTAGGACATAAAGTGCTTCATGGATCTATGTGCATCCCGTTCACATGCCATTTCTTTAAATGCAGGTTGCAGATGACAGCGACAATGCACTATGCAGTCCAGCCTCGGTGAAGCTTGCTATTGCAACTGCAGTGCATTTTAATGCAGAGATGAGTGCAGCAGAAGCCCTCATTTACCTCGGTGAATCTTGCAAAGTCCAGAACAAAAGTGTCCAAGTCAACACCGAAATGCTCACGGCAAAATGCAGGATTCTTGACCTCCTGTCCACAGATGCAGCTCTACAGACATTTACTGTAGTGAATCAATGAATGCCTTGACCGCTATTTCTGAGGAGGTGGCAGCAATTGATGAGACTTTGGCAGAAGTCTCCATTTTAGAACGTGTTTCATTAACAATAATGTGCTTTAAAACTTACTTGCCACTGATGTGTTTCGTCGCATCGATTGGAAAAAGTAAATCTACTCTAAAACACAGGGCCATGTGTTTTGCAGTTATCAGCTTATATCCTGTATGGAGTCATATTTTGCCGCTCGCCAGGCCGTCACTGGATTTTTGTTATCTTGTGCTTGCTGTTTTATTATTTTGTTGCCTCCTTTGTTTTTTGTTAGTTTGTGTACATATATGTGTTTGCAACTGCACTTTATTCAGCTCAACCACATGCAATTACTTTGCCACTTTTATGTATTGAACCATTTCTGGTTGACAACTTTTATTTTTTAAGTGGTTCCATGGATTGTGGGACATTTGACAGTATGCACGTGCCCCCACTCAACTGCATTGGCAACTTTTGCACCTTGCTGTCCATCGAGCCACTGACATCCCAGGCTTTCTATTGCTTTGTTAATGTGTTGAATTGTATTTTGATTACAAGGTGCTCGACAAAATGGTTGTCTTCAGCAACAATTGCCCATCCATTATTGAGTACAACATATATACAACACAATGTGAGGCACAAATACAGTGTATGATAAAATATATATCGCTTTGCGATAGTCCCCTAATGTCCAGTTGTCTTTAGGCTGTTCGAAGGAATGAACATGCCAATTCGCTGGCTTTTCTTGCATGCATGCATACAAAATTTGCGCATGTTGCAGCAAGCAAGAAAAATGTTTGATGTCCAGTATGTTCAGCTATGAAACAAAAATGCAGACCACTTTATCAGTCATTGAGCTATCATGTGCTGAGCTGCCGTGCTTGGCGAGTGCACGCAAAAGATGCTTGAAATAAACAAACTGAAGCTTGCTCATCAGTTCATCGATGTGGCTATTGCAGCGCTGCACGGTGACAATTAAAGGCTGTTATTTTGAATGCACAACGGAATGTGTGGTGCGCAGGTTTAGTAAAAAAAATGCCTAGCTGGATTTGCTAGTAGTAAGCCTGGTTGCACCTAAGCACAAATTTCTGTCCATCCTCTTATAGATAGGTGAGATTTTATCCTTAGAAAGGTCTCTTTTTGATTGTCCAAGAACTGAACTCTTGACTTCCAAGACGATGGTTGGGGTCCCATTCTTTTAAACTACCCCATTAGTGACTGTGTGGCCTGCGATTCTTGCGCATTCTTGAAGCGCCTGTTCCTCGCAAGTTTCCCCATACATGGCGGCATCATTACCCCGAACATTTCTGTCAGCGTGTTAGCAACCTTGGCATATCATGTTTTTCTCCTCTGGGCACAAAAGTAAAACATGGACGGCATCTACTGCCTGTTATACGCATCTTCCTTTCCTGCGGCCATTTCGTAGTGTCCTGCGTTCTTGTTGCCGAGCAGATCTGTATGGCTTGCTCCTTCGTGACCTGCATATTTGCTCTGTAGAACTACAGCTCTTCCGTTGTCAAATCCTCCTTATATTAAACTTGTTTGTCTTGAGTGCTGTAATACTTGTGAATGAAACTTCATGAAAAAACATTTATTCATATAGCTTCACACTGTTATGGCCCATGCGCCATAGTAAAGCATGTTCTTCACTTGTTGCAGTAACCATTAATGAACGTTGAGTTTGGTGCAGCCTTCCTTGAAAATGCAATGTAAGGGCATCCTCATCATCATCATCATCAGCCTGATTATACCCACTGCAGGGCGAAGGCCTCTCCCATATTTCTCCACTTAACGCGGTTCTGTGCTAGCTGCATCCACTTGACCCCTGCGAACTTCTTAATCTCATCCGCCCACCTAACTTGCTGTCGCCCCCTGCTACGCTTTCCTTCCCTTGGAATCCAGTTTGTTACCCTCAGCGACCATCGGTTATCCTCTCTTCGCACTACATGTCCTGCCCATGTCCATTTCTTCTTCTTAATTTCCAATGTAAGGGCACCCTGCAGAAAAGCTTTCATCAGCCGCTGCGCATTTCAATCTGCTTCTCATCATTTAGAACTAGTCGGGGCGGTGCCTGTACATAGCATAATTGTTCAATTTCTGTGGCTTTATACATGGGGTTTGCTTGTAGTTTTCCCCAAGCTTGCTTGCCATCAGCAGAAGTTTCAGGTTGCTAATATGAGACCTCTTGGTGAAGCAGATATGATAATGCTACTGTTACTTTTGTGACCAGTATGACTCCATGCAGTTTTCATGGACGAAAATGTCTGCAGAGAAATGGACTCCGCCTTGTAATTATCTTCGCTTCTACAATGCATGAAGCAGCATGTCTGTCTAGACGTTTCAAAATGTAAATAAAACTTACCTGTTAGTAAACAGTAGCGTAGGAATCATGTTTTTGCATTTTTCTGAATTCCCTGCTTTACAAATGCAGTGGCCCTGCAAGATGTTGGGAGACAGATTCAGTACCCAACCTCATCGTAATTATCCTCGAAATCGTATCCCGCAAACGGCAGATTTTCGAAGCACGGCTTGTGATGTAGCTGAATACAGCTGTACCAAAATTTGGGTAGCCGTGTATAAGTGGGTTTCTCTTCAACTAAACAATTTCTCTAACATGCCCGAGTTCGTTAAGAAAGCAGTGTTGCGCAGCATGTACCTGCCCTTCGGCAATTGCAAACGAATATCACTCGGCGCAGCACGCACATACACCACACACATGCCGTTTCGCCTGCGGCACTCAGTCGAAATTGACCACACAATTTCACAGCCATGATACCTTAAGACGCTTGAAACTGCAAGAAACGTGTTTGCTTCATAATCAGAAAAGATATCATTTGCGCTCGCTTGCCTGTGGGTACCGGCCAAGTCTTCGTACGCCTTTTTTCATGACTATAGTACAAATTCCTGCACTGTATCCTTACGATCGGCAGAAGGGCTGCGTAAATACCGTTTACGATAATAAAAGAAAGGCGCTGAAAACATTTAGTGCGCCGTATTAATGTACGATATATTTTTACTGTCGTAATGTCGAGACGCGCACGTGGCCGCAAAGCAAGGGATGCTTTTTTTAAGCAGATATAGGGGTGCATCCAAGTGCATTTAAATCTATACTCTTACGACACTTTTGCGCTGTCACGCTTCGTTGTCTTTGTTTTAGGGCAATACAGTATCAAGCATGCATCAAAACAAGCATGCTGTCAAGCACGCTTCAGTAGGTTTGTCGCCAAATGCCGCAACGACCGATAAAGCGACCTCACTACCTACGCACCTTGACAGGGTCATCCTTGTCATAGGTAAACTGTCCTTCGTGTAGTTTTTTGTGCGACGTGAGAAGTCGGGACGCATGCCCATTGAAATGTTATATTAGTCACAGTCAAGGCCTTCAGGCAGCAACAAACCAGGTGTCCGGGCCTCAGCGTCTCTTCTCCTTCGATGAGGCTTCTTGTCCTTGCTTGTGAAGTTCCTATGTGATTCATGATTTCGGTTAGTGAGGGCATCTGCTTGAAGCGGACTGACATTTTCACTCGCTCACGAAGCACGCATGGACAAGGCCGATTGCCCACGGACAAACTGCTTCTCCCGAGGTAAACCCGGCTGTTCTATTATCCCTAGAGCAGCCATATTAAACATACCCGGGCCACCTATAGGTCATGAAACTTGCGAATAGTACTCAAATTCCTATGGTTAAGCCTGCAAACCTCGCTGAGGTACGTTTGAGCTTCTCTGACCAACAAGGCGAGTGGTAATCGCTCACTTATCGGAAGGCCGGCCATACAAATATGGACGAATTTTTTTTACTGCCGACCCGATAGCTAAGCATTCCTCCTCGGTGGTGGAATAATTTTCCTCTGACGTAACATGATGGGACTTGCGTAAACGATCACGCGTTCGGCACTCGGCATGAAAGGAACCAAACTGAATTCGCACAAGCTGTTCGTGAAATAAGGGGGTTCTTCTCCCGGTGGCGTTCATCGACTTCTATCTGCCAGAAACCGCAGTGTACATCAAGCGAAGAAACATTCGAGGACACTTTGGCGACTAATATGATGAAAGGCGAAAGCCTGAGTGCTGCATTTTGTGAAACGGCTGTTGGTTGGTGGGGTTTAACGTATCAAAGCGACTCAGGCTATGATAGACGCCGTAGAGGAGGACTCCGGAAATATCGACCACCTGGGATTCTTTAACGTGCACTGACATCGCACAGCACACGGGCACCTTGTTTTTCACCTCCATCGAAAAGCGGCCACCGAGGCCGGGATTCGATCCCGCGTCCATGGGAACAGGCGAAGCGACTGTTGCGCTCATAGCGATGAATGCTGCTACGAGTAAAGCCAGCGACTACTCTTTCACATTCTACGAGTGCATTTATTCAGTGAATTCTGCTTGGCAGCGACGAGATCGCGCTCCATGTATCTTCGTAGTTCTTCTACATTCACTGTTATGTGGTTAATTTTACCGGCTGAGCTGCAATAATTAGCTGTTATTAATATAACAAAGCAGCCGTCACTAATTATAACTGTTAATTAGTCATTATTAGTATATAGTAGTTAGTATTTTGCAATTATTTATTATTTGCTAATTTCCCAATGTCGCGACCGTGACTAACTAGCTATTGTTCATTATTTAGTGATTGATTAGTAATTAGTACCAAATTATACTTTGTAAAAAAGTAATTATTCGATCATTGATTGCCATATGGCCATATAGGGTGCGCATTCAGGCATAATGTGGTGGTGCTCTGTGATTGGTCGAGACCTCTTTGACGTCATCCCGTATAGACCAATCAGAGCCTCCGCAAAAGAGTCATACTTTTGCTCAAAACAACGATAAGGCAATAATGGCTTAAAAATATTTGTTTTGCCGCTGCCATTCAATGGTAGCCTGCAATGCGCGCCACAGGATAAACACTGAAAACAGGTCTGAGAGAAATGTCCTCACCCGAGAAGTTTTAAATCCACAGTTTGCATAAGAAACACCGGTGCTCCGGGTGAACAAGAAGGCACTTCGGAACCATACATAGGACGACGCTAGAATGAAGCACATATTCGAGGCTGTCGGCACCGCTATGCCAAGATTACCCAAGGGAGCTGTGCTTTTATACGCCGCGGCAAAGTAAAACACGCTAGGGCGGAAATAAGGGGATGCGGCACGGCAAAATCGTACGTGGCAACAAATCACGCAAACAGCCTAACCCTTCTCCGGAGGCACCGCCTTTGTCTTCATCCTGGTCGGGTTCGCTGTCCGGGTTCACCCAGGATGCATCGTGCCGCTCACCACCATGACAGCGTTCCAGCCGCGCTGTCTCAGAATCCTCGTTTTTGGTTTTCCACTGCTCTTGCTAGGGCTCACCCTCAGGCCAAGAAAATGTCAAGCCCCGCGATGAAGTCAGCACATGCGCAGTCTTGCTACCGCCGTACGCCCCAAGACGGAGTGGAAGGAGCGCGCGTAGTTCAAAAGGCCATGAGGACAATAGTCTCGGGTATTCAGAAGCACTGTTATATCAAAGTTGCTGTTTACTCTAGGTGGAAAAAACAGTTCCACAGTGCGTTGTTGCGTTGGTCGAGTCACATTGTCGGTTGGATCGTCGCAGCAAACCGTCGTGTGGAGGCCCTTGATTGTCCTGCTCCGCAGGCCCTAGCCCCGGAGGCAGTCTATTTTAGTTACCCGGCACGGGGACATATCTTTTAACTAGCCAGAGGTCGAAAGCTGATCGGACAAGAGAATCATCATTGCGGGGGCGATGACGACTGGCGTCGCTGCGGGGTCGAGGGTTGTGACTAGTGATCGATTGCCTGGGGCCAGTCACCACATATTGGTCGGCATACGTGGGGAGAAAACCGCTTCAAGTTCATTTGGGGATATAGGAAGGGGTGGTTGGGCTCCTCGCAGTTATAGCACAGCGGTGTGTTCAGTGTTCGCCACTGGGAAACGACTGGGGAAATGGCTTGTGTCACAGAAGCTGGTCTTTACACGCGTCGCTGTAAGTCCTGATGTCAGGCTCTGGATGCGCAAATAGGCCATGCTTGGCTGGGGAGATGCGAAGCGACGTTCTGGAGAACTTGAAGCATTACGCTCCGCACAAGCTCTCGAAGCTCCTCAGTGGGCATCGGTGTAGCTGGCAGCTCTGAAGAGGGGCAGCGAGAAAAGCCACTCGCCAGTACTGCGTGCACCGTTCATGCAAGGAGCTTTCCATACACATTGGCCCCTTTGTAAATTCTGACAGAGTTCTTGGAGGGTCCCGTTTAAGTCGTGTAAATAACTTCTCCTTCACGCCCCGCAATGAAATTACTTACCTTCTTTGGCTCGTCCATAGCTGCATCATCCCGATTAAATTGTCGCATCATGTCTTTGATAAATATAGGTACGCTTTCGTTTGGCTGTTTACACCTCGAATGCAAGGCGAGTTTGGCTTCTCTTAATATTGCTGGAAATAAGGTCGACAACAACTCTTGTCGAAAGGCTTCACGGGAAATAAAAAAATAATCGTGAGCCCCGCACTACATATTTTCTGAATCTTGTACTGCGAAGTTGACGTTTTCCAGTTTGCGCTCCCTGTCCCACTGGTTGAAGCTTGCCACACGGTCAAACGTTGGCCACCAATCTGCAGCGGGACAGCTGCAGAATGTCGAGCACTCTAGGTACCGGTTTTAGAATTAATGGCTCTTGGAGGCAATCCGATGAACTCAGGCTGTAGGCCTCAAACGCGGTGGCTCATGATGTGGACTGTTGTGGCATCCATTCAAAGATCACTTTGAAGTTCGCGTGCATCCGATAGTACACGCATGGCTCCCCCAATACACACAAGATCGCTTCACAAAGGCGTTCTTTGACCCGTGCAAGGTAGAAGCAGCTCGACAACAGACGAAGTGTCACTCGCTACGGCCGTACATAAGGCAAGGCCATATGTCAAGCAGTGCAGTATGGCCACATGATGACGCCATAAGAAGGGTTAGGTATGTGTCAGTATGAATGAAATAGCATTGCATTTTCACCTTGAAATCCTCTTAAACTTTCCCCTCTTTATGCGCCCTATAACTTTTTGAAAGCAAAAGGTCGCTTCGATTGACCTAAGCCATCACAATTGAAGTTCATATATTCCTGGCCATGAATCCTGAGAACTTCTCAAAGCAGTCGCAATTTGGACATTACTGGTACGCATATCAAACGTCTTGAAATCACAAAGTTTTGGGGGCTACTAAAAGAAAAATACTCGCAGCATGGCCGCGTGATATAAGTCATCACCTCCTCAGCCACATTATTCAACTAGTTATCTCATTTATAACTTCAAAACTTCCTTAAGTAGCCTGATCCCGATATCAAACAATTCGACACCAGGTCATCTTTTTTATCTAGTTATGCTCTTATTACAGGCGCTCAGAAATATATGCGCAAGAGCGCGTTTCACTACATTATGAAGAAATGCAGCAGTCAAAACAGCAATTTCGAGTGGAGCACACAAAATGAAAGAGACCTCCGTCAACGGAAATGCAGTGTGCAACAAGTTGCCTAAACAAATGACAACATGCGCCCGATCCCTTCGCGCATAGCTCTTCTTCTGCAATATGTTCGGAGTTGGTAAACTCACGAATGTAGCAGGTTCAGTTCAAATTTCGTACGACGGCACATGTTGCAAGTTTTATTATATTGTCTGCGTGTGAACGTTTGAAAACTCATAACGTACAGTCCACTCCCTCTGCGAATGTGTATACCTAGAAGTGTAGGCTTTGAAAAAAGTAATTATAAAATGGTCACAGCGATAGTGAGTGACGTTCAGCTGGTATAAAAAAATAAATTCGTGTTCTGGGAAGTAACTTGGAATTAACGTATAGAAACGTCCTGAACATAGAGATGTCCACTTCATCAACTGCGACGTCATTGAGAGTAAATGACAGTAGACACAAAGGCCTGGAGACAGAGGTGAGGTGTTTTAAGAGCGACCAATTGTGAGTCATCTATTACTCACCGAAAGTTGCCTTCGTGAAGCAGGTAAACACCTCGCAATAATTGGGCTTGCTGGCCGAAGCCACAGTGCTGAAAACAGTTTATTTTATTTGACTTCTGTGTAGCCGGCAATGGTTTACTTGGGAGTGTCAGGGCGAACCTACCAAATTGCAATTTACACAGCTGGTCCCGAATATTGAATTGTCGCGGCAATCGCGGGGGAAAATTGCAGAATGCACGTGGCGATGCGTGTGGTCACAAATTGTGCATGTTGCATAAAATTGTATTGAACATACGGAAAACCCATGAATGCTGAACTACATATCTTGATGGAGTGACGGGCAGTTTTAAGTGATCTTGCCGGAAGTATGTTAGCCGCCGAATGAAGGCAGCGGCCTGGGGGTAAAAAACTAACAGAATTCTGCCAGTGACTTCAACACCAAGCATTTGTTTGGTTTCGTTGTACGTACAAGATGTATAAAAAGATGTCCAGATGTCCAGTATGGCTTCTACCGCGGCGTCCGTAGTCTTATCAGGCGCAATGAAAACACTCGGCACGAACTGGCTCCTGCCAAATACTAGAAATTATACCCTAAACTGGGTATGTTCTACGCGCTTTGAACAGTCTTGAAGATGGGTAAAACAGCTAACATCCTAGGATTCCCGGCAACGCATACTGCAAAACCTTACGGGACTAGGCCCAGCATCATAGCCAAGAGGTAATCTACTGGTTCACCCGAGTCTTTCATCAAAGTATGAATTTAAGCTGGAAATAGGAATCTCAAGACTTGGTTACGTCCACTAATGTTCAAGGCAGCAAGCTAGAGACATGCACGCTTGAGCCACAAAACAAGGACACACACAACTGCTATCAGCACAAGAGCTATGTGAAGTGCTAGTTAGTATTGCATATCATATACGAGTAGCGCAGTTTAACCAGACACAATGAAAAAGGAGACCGTGTGCGTCTCTTCTTTCTCGTGTGTTTCGTTAAACTGTGCTGCTCGTATATTGTTATCAGCACTAACAGATCTTTTCTATTTTTTCCGAAGACACCCCATCACTTTAACTTACACCGCTTCAGGCCTTTTCGAGGAGTTTCACCATCACGTATTTACCCAGTAGAAGCTGGAATACACATGAAGCGCGGGAATACTAATCGAATTGCCGTTTTGCGTACGCAATAAATGGAAACCTAATTTGTTTGGAATGGTTGAAGTGGCCGTTCCCAATCACAAACCATTACTGCTTCTAAGAGGTATTTTGATGCACTAAAAGTGGAGCAGAACCCAGCCATTGTCTCCAGAGCCCGTTCCATCATAAAGCGGAACTGGGCGGCGCAAATTGACAAATTTGTATTATAGTTATAGGTTGTAATTGTTAGTCAGTGTTGTCTCGAAGGTGCTTGACCACTATTATTACTGAAATAAGACGGCGCGTATGCTGATACAATCAAGGAGACGAAGGCAGAATTTTCAATTCGAGTCGTTCAAACCAAGCCGGTTTGAACCAATTCGGGAAATTGTGCCTGACGGAATGACAGCATGCCAGTGCCGATGTATGGTCCAAAAATAGTCCGTGTTGCGTGCATAAAATGATGTTTCAAACTTTAAGGAAGGCGTCATTTTTGCAATTTCATTTCTAAATATTGTTCTCCGTGCGTGGTTATTTTAGCCACCTTATTGCATTGTACATATTGCTACGGGCCGACACATCGTAGATGAGGCTGACGAAGTTTGTGTGCGCTTGGCGCGTGCTTATCGCCCAAATCCCTGTCAGATGTCTCTGTGCTTCGACGTCCGATACGCCTTGTGCTTGTGTCCAGTTCTTTGTGAGTGTATTAGTGTTTACGTGATGTGAACGCCTTCTTCTACATAACATCTTGATGGAGGCGCTGGGAATTCACCCTATGAGCTCCTATAAACACCCAGCAAACCCTGGTTATCATTTCACAGCGGCTGCGGATGAATTAACCAATGCAGCGTTCAGAGCTATAACGCAGCTATGAACACACAATAAACCCCTGGCCATCAGTCCACAGCGGCTACGGAGGAAGTGAGCATGGCTGCGATCAGACCTGTAATGCAGTTCAGAGTGCTAAGAATCTCTGGTTCCGGACAAGCCGCCTTTGGAAACTTACTCTGGTTACGATTATTTTTAGAACCGTAGCAGGGGGCGGCAGAAACTTAGGTGGGCGGATGAGGTTATGTTCGCAGGGGTCATGTGGATGCAGCTAGCACAGAACCGGGTAATTGGAGAAATATGGCAGAGGTTTGGTTTGGTTTATGGGGTTTAACGTCCCAAAGTGACCAAGGCTATGAGAGAGGCCTTCTCCCTCTTAGTGGGTATAGTCAGGCTGATGATGATGAGCATTGTCCGTAGTGAAAACCAGTCAGACATTCTGCCAGTGACGAAGGAAGAGGTTACTAAGCTTTAGAAAATATGGAAAGAGAGAACGCAGCTGGGGAGGATCAGGTAACTTAAGATATTTGATGGACCGGGGAATATCGAATAAGAAAAACTGGATACCCTGCATACACAATGCCGGGCGTCATCCACGGTACCGGAGTCATCGAAGAACGCTAAAATTAGGCTATTTCAAAGAAAGGAGAGGCTGCAGACTTGAAACATTAGACCAATCAGCTTACTATCCGTTACGTACAAAGTATTTGTTAAGGCAATCCCTAAGAAAATTAGGACAATATTAGACTTCAATCAAGCAAATAATGAAGAAGCTTTCGGAAAAGGTACTCTGCTGTCGATCCTATCCATACCATCTACTAGGTGATAGAAAATGCTCGGAATATGACCAGCCTTTATGCATTGCATTCATTGAATAAGAAAAAGCATTTGACTTAGTAGAAACATCGACATTCATACAAGCATTGCAAAATCGCAGTGCAGAAGAGCCATACGCGAAAGTACTGGAAGATATTTATGATGGTCCACAGTAACCATAGTTCTGCATAAAGTAACAAATATCCATAAGAAAGGGGTTAGGCAAGGAGGCACGATTTTCCTATCAATGTTCATAGTTTGCTGAGAGAAAGTTTTCAGACACACGTAATGGGAGCAGTTAGGTATAGGGGTGGAAAGATTGGATTGTAAAACATTTATTTCGTCAAAATGCAGATGCAGACGCTCCGCTCTAGATGGCTTCCAGTCCATTACTGGCGGCGATCTTAATTGCCCAGTCGGTGGCCAAAGCTTGAATGCCCTGGTTCGATGGAGTATACTTGAGTAATCTACCATTCGCTGATGACATTTTCTTGCTAAGTATGTCAGAAGATTCATTTCAAAGAATGAATATTGATCTAGACAGGAAAAGCAGAAAGGTTTACCTAAAAATCAAGGAGGAGGAGGAAACAACTTTATTTTAACGCATTACTAAGCGTCAAGAATGTCCTGGGCCAGGGTCACTAAGGCCAACTGATCTTTCAGCTGTCCTTGTCCGTGTGCTTTGTCCGTACCCAACTAAGCAGTGCAGCCTCTATGAGAAGATGTTCCAAATAGACCAGTCCCAAGCACTTCTTAACTTTCAGCTGGTCGGATGCTAACCAAGCCCGGCACGTTGGGGGAGGAGGGTGTGGAAAGTGAGGTGATGAACTGCTACAGAGCATGAAAACAAGCAATGTTCTTATTTGCATAGGGTTCGGAACAATTTGGGCATGCGGGGGAATGTCTGATTCGGTATAGAAACAATCGGGCAGGAGTAAGCTGTGTATTTAGGTGTATGCGTCTTAGAATCAATATGCTTAAGAGTAAGATAGTTTTCAAACAGGCTAGGGAAGGAAAGCAGTTGTCTACTTAGGACAGGTAGTAACCGCAGATCCGGATTATGAAAGAGAAATATCTAGGAGAATAAGATTAGGATGGAGTGCATTTGGCAAATACATGCAGATTATGGCTAGCAGCTTGCCGGCATCACTAAAGAGTAAAGTACATAACCGTTGCATCTTACGTGTACTCACCCATGGGGCTGAAATGTAGGCACTAACGAAAAGGGTTCTACTTGAGGACAGCGCAGATGCTTATGAAGCGCAAAATTGTACGTGTAACTTTAGGAGGTAGGAAGCGTGCAGGGTTGATTGAAGAAATCGCTCGAGTTATAGACATTCTCTAAGAACTCAAGAAGAAATAGACATGGGCAGCGTATGTAGTGCAAAGCGAGTACACCCGATGGTAGCTTACGGTAAAAAATTGGATTCCATGTAAAGTAAAGCGTATCATGGGGCGACAGAAAGTTAGGTGGGCGGCTGAGGTTAAGAAGTTCGCAGGGGTGAAGTGGTTTCAGCTGGCTGAGGACGACTATTTAGAGAAAAGTGGGAGATGCATGTTGTAGATTCTGAGACTGAGCTTCTGAATAGACTGAGCGCCATGTAGGCGTATCAATAGCCCAGGACAGCCGCAAATTACACGCTGTGTAGAGGTGGCCTGGTGTTTGCCCTCTCTCCTCTATAAGGCCTTCACTCAGGAATGGGTATCGTCCAACGGATGATGGCGACAGCATCTGATGGATGCTTTTCGAAAGCAGGATTAATGAGGCAATAATAACGCCAACCGTAGTACCATTCGACTTTGTCCCCTCTCTTAGACAACACTAGACTTGATACAGGCTCAGCTAGCGGCGTAGAACTTTTCCATTTGTCCGTGACGCCTAGTGGGCGTCAGAAATTTGGCTGTCCTCCAGAAAGAATTCTGAACAAGGTCATCGTATGATGCCCCTTGGGGTGTTGAACTCGGGATTCCACAGCAGTGAAACATTGGGATACACGCAGAAAGTAGATGCAGACAATGACAGTTTGTGTGTTGGTGGCATGGGGACATGTGTATAATCGATGGTCGCAAAGGGTAACAGAGAGTACAACATTTTATTTACACCAGAGAATGAAGGAACTCCGGCTGTCCGTCGCTTGGTATAGGTGCCGGGGGCCCCGCCTCAGACGCAAGCCAGGAAATGTAGGCTGGTGGCGCTCAAGGCAAGCTGGATGGCGTGTAGCGTGTATCCGTCATGATGAAACCAGTTACCACAAGCACGAGAAGCAAAATTCATTACAAAAATAACAATACCTGAAGCCATTGTTTTCTTCAATAAAAAAACATAACATCATCACACGCCACGATTGCTGGAACAGCAACCTACGATGAACAGACAAGAACGAAAAGCTGTACTGCGCATGTTAAAGGAAAATCAAATTTGTTGAATAGAAGCAAGAAAATGAAATGCAAGAAGTTGCATAGGGAAAGAAAGAAAAAAAAGAATCATGTTCACTGTTATGAATGTACAGTATATCACACGATGTAACAAAACGTCATGCAGTCCGCAGCGAAATCACTTTTCTCTTGTATATTTTTTACTTTTACATTCGCACAAGAGGTCATAGATATTTCTGGTTTCATTTAAAACGGCAGTCATTTGCTATCTAATCGTTTCAAACCCCTCATTTGTTATTGCGTTATGCGCTCTTATTTCCATGAGCCGAAGGTGATACGGATTTTCCAGTAGCTCTGGCGTTACAAAAAATTGAGGTTCAAAATTAATTATGAATGAATTTCGGTGTAGGATTTGGCACACTATGCACTCTCCATTCCACCCCCCCCCCCCCCCCCCCCTCTCTCTGCCAGCGGCGCGGTGGTAGAACCTTCGATACATGGCATGGGCGGATTCGTTGTCGGGAACGCCAATGTGATCCGGAGTCCAAATCAGCTGTACAGCTCGCGAGATTGCATAATGGTGTAATGTTCGAATCGGCGGGGGTAATCAACCCCCGACTATAATTTCGTACGGCAGTCTTCTTGTCGCAAGGCCATGAAATGCGCGTTCGTCTGGGCGCAGGCTAGAGCTACAGCCACTTCCTCGGCTCTCCGCAGATGTAATTTTCATGGTGACCGCGGTGATCGGTCTACCCGACCCGCTCGTTACCGCTGTAACCATAAAGGCGCTTGCCCCTCCGGCAGCATCTACCAAGGCTATTTCTTCCGGCAGCATGCGGCCAAATTTCCTACTGAGCATTTGAGCTCTCTTTTCTCTACACTCCTTATGGTGTTCGGGATGCATGTTTTTTGATAGCGCAGGCAGCCTATCCGGTATTCGCATGTCTATCACAGATTTTGGCTGGGCGCCTCCGCAGGTGTCGATCTCTAGTCTTTGTAGTATGGATCTGCCTTTTAAGATTAGGCGGAGACGCTCTACCTGTGAGGTACGCAGCGCTTCCGCGATCTCATCCCATTTGTTATGCCAGCGGTGGAAGCACAGCGCGGGAGACTAAGGCCGCTATTAATACTTGTGCGGATGAGGCTCTCTAATTTCTCTCGTTCTGCTGCCTTAAGGGCGCAAAAGGAAGAAAAGCATATACTAGGAAGGCAGAAAGTCAAGTGGGCGGATGAGGTTAATAAGTCGCAGGGGCGAAGTTGGGGGGTCAAGTCGTCTTCGTCCTGCAGTGGGTGCAGTGCAGCTGATAATGATGCTGACCCAATGCATGTAGAGTGTTGCCCTGTGCTTCCTGCCATTGAGCAAGTTGTTAACAATCGAATCGGTTACTTTCAGGACGGCAGTTTAATACTAATGATAACGTAGGATAGAATGGTCTCGTGTTGTAACAGGTATCGATATATTATGTATCGATATGTGTTGTAACCGAGGCATGGCCAGACGCTCCGAGCAATGTGGGTAGAAAGGCGAAGGGAAGTAGGTGTGCCATGTGCAACCTCGCTTAACATTTCACCCGCGGTACAGATATCGGCCGTGCCACTAGAGCCGCACTATATACCTGCATCCTCTTTTCTTTCTTCACAAAGTTTCGATCATGTGCAAGCTTTGTGGGGGACATGGCTCTTGGGTAGACCTTCTGCATGCAATTCTTGGGGCTGCTGAACACTTGCTGGAACGTTGACGGATGCAGGAACGCTGCAAATTGTACTTGCTATTCACTCTGAGGCTTTGTTGCTGCCGGATGCTAAAAGATTTCATCTGCTATTTGACAGAGGTCCTCGACGGGTTGATGAAGGGGTTTTTGTGGGAAGGTCTCTTTTGTAGACACCAGGCACTGCCGATTACGTCACAGGATTTTACCGTCTTCTGTGATTATGTTATACGACCTAGGGTATCGTGAAGTCTAAACAACTTGACCTTTGATCTTCCATGCCTTCTTTTCGGTAGGAACCGTGTCTTCAGGGCTGAGCGCTAGTAGTTGCCGGCTTGGATGCTTGGTGTCATGGCCTTTCCATCCTCTGGAAAAAGTAGACGGCTGAACTTGGGTAATGTCAGGAGTCTTCGTCATTGAAGCACCTCTCTAGGTGACGGCCCGGTTTTCATTGGCGCAGATATGTGGGCAAGAGGACCAGTTCAAAAGCTTGAACAATTGTTAGTGCTTTTCTTCAAAATCCTATAAACTACTTGAACGCCCTTTATTCCAGCATTTGATTTCGAGTACCTAGAGATTGATGTGGTGTGGTCGAAGTCATTGTGAAAGCAGCAAACGCATGGCTAGAAAACTGGTCCATTGCCTGATCAAACGTCCGCTGGTGTGCCTTCCTTAGGGAACATCGCGCTTGTTGCCTCAGTGAGAGTCTTCGCGGAAGTGTCCTTAAGCAGCCTTACTTCAGGAAAATTTGATGATTCGTAGATGCAAATGTATCACTGCCCACTATGCTCAATAATATCGATTTCAACACGATGCCATAGCTTATCAGTCCCTGGGCGCACCTAATTAGCTCTTGTGGCTATCTAAAGGCATATGTCGCATGCAGGACCTGCATGTAAAAAGGATTCTATGTCACTGTTGATTCCTGGCCAGAGTACAGGACGTCTTTACCTCGATGCTCATGTGGCCTTGATGAATTCGTTCCAAACTTTCTTTTCTCATAGAAGAAAAAATTTCAACTTACCACTCTTTCAGTAGTACTCTATTCACATAAGATAGTTCTCGCTCAGAAGGCTTGCACTGGCCTTGAACTGATTTTCGCGCCGCCAAATCCCGAATAACTTGCTTTAATTTTCGTCCCAAATAGTTTCCTTAACCAACCTCGGCCAGGTGCTCTTGGTAACCAGTGAAGGGATTAAACACACTGCGTGCACTGCCATCTCGCCGTTGATGATGTCGTTTGCGCTGTGACCTTGGTTGCTGCCCGTGCTAGCATGTCGGCAAGGAGTTGCTTCTTTCCTGGCGTGAACTGCATTCTTATGTTGTACCAAAGAAGGCGCATAAAAAATGTCGGCAACCTCAGGGGCATGTCTCGAAGGACTTTCTGCGAGAATCTGATCAAGCGGTGGTGGTCAATTTCAAGAACAACCGAGTGACCGCAGAAAAAATGATGAAAATTCTCTGAGCCGTCAACGCTTCTTATTCAATTTGCGAGTAACGCTGTTCACACCTTATCACTTACTTTGAGGCGTACGCAACCTGCATTAATGCGTTGTTTTGACACTGCAAGAGTGGAGCGCGGATTCCATTTCGTAATGCATCGGAAAAAACATTTGTTGGTTTTGTTTGATCCAAAATGGCTAGCAAAGGTGATATGCGTATACTATCGCACTGCTGCCTCCACTCATCAGAGTGGTTAGGCGTCGATTAAAACGCCACATTTTTGTTGAGAATATTTTTAGGAGCACCATCTTGGCCAATGATGGCATGAACTTGTTAAAATAATTCACGACGCTCAACATCCTCTGCAAATCGGGCTTGTCAAATGCAGATTGCACTTGCGTCATGCATATTATCAGCGATGGGCGGGGCCCGATGCTTTCTTTTTCAATCTCGCCACCAGGAACTCGATTTTGTCAAGCAAAGGGAAGATTTGGCCGGGTGAAATGTCAATGAGGCGCTTTCTGCTGCTCGTAGTGCCGACTGCAGATATGCGATGCTCCTGCCTCGACTATATCCAGAATAGCCTTTTCGGTCACACGGCAGCTGTCAATTAAAGGACGTCACGACCCAAAACCGAAATTAGCGTCATCAGAAAAATAAAGGCCCGAAATATCCTCCGCCGTGCACTATAACCTATCTATATTGCGCTAAGTCAGAAACCTGAATAAATGCCAGATTTGAGCTAGGTGCCCAACTTAAAGCGTTTCTGAAACTTTGTGAAGCCTCACTTTTTGCTACAGCTATTCGTGGTATTACACTTTTGCAGTTTGCCCCCACTGTTAAGAGTCAATAAAGAAAAAAACTGCGCCATGGAGGGGATCGTGAAACACGCATAATTCTTGTCTGCGGTGATAATGATCGCTAAAAATAAATAGCTAAATCCTGCCGCCACCGACACGCGATCCTCTAACCATCGGATCACCACTGGGGCGCTTTAACCGACAGCGCCATGCCCAGGGTCATGAAGCATATATCTTAATTCTCCTTCTCTACAGAAAGGATGATAGTATCGATGACAACAGCACTGCAATTAGTTATAATTACAATGATGGCGTTGGCACAGATAATGACGGTGCATTTAGTTTAAAATGATAAAGAGAGCACATGTGCTGCGCCATGTGCATCCGCAACACTTAGGCTTTCGCATTTATACAGTGTAGATTTCACAGTGCTCTCCGAATGTTTTGAGATAATCCGAGGCCGATTGTATACCGAACGGCAAGCGCAGAAATCTGTACCGTCTGCATGGCGTTAGTTGCTATAAAAGATGCAAATTCTAGAAGTATCATTTTCGTTGGGAAGTTCGGAAAATTGTCGTCGTTATGAAGAGCCACCCGATAAATCGTTTCCACACAGCCTGTTCCTGTAAATAAGGCCCGAAGGTTCAGTGCGATTTGCCCAGAGCTGTCTTGAGAAACTATACGTACGCTTAACACCAGTCCAAACTCCTCGGTGGCTTTCGGGCCCTGGGTAGCGTGCCGACCCATGCGCACCACGAATAAATCGAGGCTGGCGAGGAGCCACTGCTACTTCTATATGACTAATATCATCATTATTAATCGCATCTCCGCAGTTAGTACGCAACACTGCGCTGCATTGTGCAAAGACAATGTTTTTGGCAAATTTTACGGCAGCATCCGAGGGGTAGCAGGTTTTGGTTGCGCTTCTGTACCTACCTTGAATTCGATCGGAAAGTTCGGGATTCGGGCATGCACTCTCCAGTCGTATTCATTTGCCAAACCGCCTGACAAGCCTAAAATATCAGTGAGCTTTAGCACCATACTGTTAGCCTACCTCGGCTGGCATTCGACAGCAAACAGCGAAATGGTTACGTCATTTGCACTTTCGGCTTGTTTTTCTGAACACCGAACAGGTTCGTGGCTGGTTCGTGGCCTCCTGTTGCGCCACGTAATATGTCTGCGCAGCTCACTTTCCCTACTCAAGCATTCCTTGCGCACAACATCAATCTGGCATTCTTGCAGCATCCAGATGTTTTTGTTGTGGTGTCGCTACTGCATTCGCTTTAGCAATCTACTCGGCCTTGTGTAACGTCAGCGTGGTGTCCCGCAGCAAAATTTTCCGAAGATTATTGTCGTTCTTTTCAGAAACAGTTTGGTCCCTGATCATTGTCTCCAACTAACAACCAAAGTTTTGTGCTTGTTCCTATTTTTAAGTTCTGTAGAATAGGTTCGAAAGACTCACCAAGTCATGAACTCGCTTGCGGAAGATTTATCGTTAATTTACATGCAGCGTTCGAGCACCCTAACGACAGTTGCGAGTCAATTTTGCTCCCGTCTTTGACGGAGTTGAACGCGTTGAAGATCTCGATAGCTTCCTCGCCTCCAACACTCAGTAGAATTTTCGCCTTGCACAAGTCCGTTGAATTCAGGTGAGAAAAATTCTTACGTTTGCTTTAACGATTTGAAAATTTCCCACGCAAGCTCAGCTGTCGTTTAGGTTTCAAGAAAGTAATTTGCTGGTCTTGCAGTTTATCTGCGTTTCACTCAGAGAGGACGCCGAAGCTAACCCCACTTCAGACACAATGTATTGCTGTGTGCTGTAGACGAGGCACGACCAGATGCTCCGTTCGAGGTGGAAAGAAATGCAAGCGTATATTCAGTAACCATGCATGTTTCCAGTCAGGCGGAGGGGGTGTGTCAGCTCCCCACAATTTGCCGCTGCGATACAGATATCGGCTGCGTCACCAGAACGGTTCTGTATACGAGACGCATATAGTAATCATGTCGGAGGTAAAATTGTTCATGCGTTTTGTAAATTTTCTAATCGCCTTGTCTTAAACATGTCGATTACTGTTTCTTGTCAGATAGTAGTTCAAGACGGCGTTTTTAAGGTACCTATAATTACACCTCAAGTGGGTCAAGTGGATGCAGCTAGCACAGAACCGGGTTAAGTGGAGAAATATGGGAGAGGCCTTCACCCTGCAGTGGGTATAATCAGGCTGATGATGATGATGATGAATTACACCTGCCCGACGACGATGTCGAACTCGATTTCTTCCGTGATTCCTAACGACCAGCCCGAAATTAAAATTACCTCCTGCTTTAAAACTCCGGCAGGAAATTCTGCAGGCGCTGCACAATGAGCTGACAGTAGGACATCATGGGTTTGCGCATCTTTGCAGCGGATTCCGAAGCCCTAGTGGTCCCGTAGCACAACTGACTTTGCCCATTACGTAAAAAAATGCCATGAATGTCAGCGACGCAAGACGCCCCCATGAGACTTGCCGGGCTGCTGAACCCCATGCCATCCCGAATAGGCCATTTGAACAAATCGGGATCGATCTCTTCGACCCCATTGCAACTTCATTGTGGGTGAGGAGTGAATCGGCCACTGACTACCTTACTTGCAACCAGAACCTAAAGCACTGCTAAAGGTACCGTTGCAGGAGTCGCCAAGTTCTTTATTCGCATTCTCCAGCGACAGGGAGCCCTCGAAGTTCTCATAACGGACAGAACATTTACGGCGGAGCTCACGCAAGCCGTCTTGACCTACAGTCATTTAAGCCACCGACGTATGACTGCGCACGATCCCCACAATAATAAGCCACCGACGTATGACTGCACACGATCCCCACAACAATAGGCTTAAGGAGCGCCTTAACAAAACGACTACGGACATGATTGCTAATTACGTCGACGTCGAGCACATGATCTGGACGGGCATTTTTGTTCGACGAGCAACGAGCACATTTGCTGCTTTGGTCGCAGCCAAGTTGCTAATTTTATTTGCGGCCGCAAGTGGGTCCAATAAAGGGTTTTGTCAGTCCATTGCAAGTCTCTTCGTTTCCTGAATTTGGGTTCGTCACCAGCTCGTGACAATATGAACCTCCAGGGCGTCCTGTCTGTAACTCCTAAAATATTGAAGCAGATATTTACCACTTGTGGGTTTGCCTAGCCCTGACTCCGAAGAGAATTTAGCACCTAACAGGAGTGGGGCAAACAACCCATCAAGTTATATTGGATTCCGGGGTGTCGTCGCCGTTCTCTCTTTGAATATTTTAGAACGGCAAACCTCTTTTCTTTGTCTATTTACCCTTTACACACGGAGGCAATAAAACACTTATAAAAGCGATTCCGCTTGCGCAGTTGGAAACGTTTGAGCCACCTAATAATAGCTCATTGCGCAAAAATATCAACAGGCCTCTTTGTGTACAACGATTTTTAACGGATCTAGGGTGAGCGAGATGAATACATTCAGAAAGGAAGTATTTTTCTGCATAAAACTACTAGACGTTCAATAACTTGTAACACCTTCGAGCAGAAATATACCACTTATAATACAATTCAATCCTCCATGAATTGCCAGCATCCGATTAAGATTGAAAGAGCGATTGTTTTGTTTTTCATAAATGTTTGTCAGAACGAAACGTTTGGACACAAAAACAAAGATAAATGACGGCTTAATGTGTTATGATATTTGCGTTTCCTGGCCACTACAAGGCACAACTTCAAGCACGGTAGATACAAACTACTATGAGCGATCAACTGCTTTCAAGATAATTTTTTTAACCGATTTGCTTTGCTGTACTGCTGTCGCAAACTATGCTTAAAATATACAGATATATATATATATATATA
>JAJIZL010125640.1:251780-262131 GCA_023969395.1 Amblyomma maculatum | reverse complement strand
GTGTGTGTGTGTGTGTGTGTGTGTGCGCGCGCGCGCGCACGCGTAAAATACTCGATCGCGGTAGATACTATCTTTATTGCACATGTATTATACTGCAGCACTTGAGAAACGTACTTCTGTGGGAAAGTTCATGCGCTTTGTGTTTTCCGTTGATTGTTCTATACTGAGAATACAGGAAGTAGAATAAACAGCGCTACACACTAGGACGAAGATCAAGAAGCAAACAGGATGGGCGCTGACTCGCAACTGAAGTTTATTGAAAAAGCACATAGTATAAATTTCCAAGCCAAGCTGCACTAAAGCACACAATAAACAAAAAACCAAGTCATGATGACCCAGCACACATACCACGTTCATGAAACCCAACATTATTATCTGTTAAAGTGATTGACGGTTCACTAACACCTTTTTCACCTAACGCACAATATGCCTGGCCTCAATGATTTCCCGGTTAATCACGATTTTTCATCATGTCACCGTACCAACTCGCCCAGGTGTCTCTTCTATTAAAGGAATTCTTCGGGCCAGATTTTCACTGCATATGGTGAAGTATCGGACATCCTTCACATGATATGGAACTGCAAAGAGCAATTAGAGAAATATAAAGCTTGAGCGCTGAGCCAAGTGGAGTGGGAGGCAGAGCTGGCCCACACGGGTCTCTCTGAGCAGCGCAGCCTGCTCACCACGACCAGGGAGGCAGCCCAGGCCAATGGTATCCTCGACTGAGGAAACCACCCGCGCTAATCCGTTAAACAATTAAAGTTTACTCTCTCTCTGTCTTCTCTTAAAGGAAGTTGAAATTGCTCCGCAGAAAGCAAACAAAATATGCGGCTCCCCTGCAGCTCTACAGGCAACCGCTGAAAAAGATTGGCTGTGCGACTAGATTGCAAATATCACGGAAATACAACCGGCATAGTAATAGATTAACACACTCGAGCAGAGACTCCGATAGCATCACATTGCACAAGATTTATATTTTCAGAAACGGTAGTCATCGCTATGCCTTCATACTTATGCATTTTACTTCAACGAGCAGCTGATGAGGCTGTCATTACAGCTATTACTTTGCTCTAACAGTTTATCCTGAAGTGCGAACATAAGATTATAGCTTGCAATCTTCGCGGAACAATTGACAGAAAGAGAGGCCATTTTTGGGGCATGATTTGTCGGGGACCTTCAGGTATGCAATAAACAAAGGTATCTGTTCTGCTCCTTTCAGATTGTGCCACCAACACAGATGTACGACTACTGATACGGGGGCTGGCCAAAGCGCATAATACGGCCCAACCGTCTCAACAACGGCCACAGTTAAACTAGTTCTCTTTTGGTCATGCGCTTCAAGCTCACACATGTATATGATTTCAAGCAAGATAATAAACGATGTCTTTGCTTTTGTGGTACAAATTTTCCTGGTGCACTCATGTCGCCTAAGAAGACCCATTGCTCAGCCCATCCTTGAAAGTCAAAGATATAGTAGGTTTCACGTTACCGCGCTTTATTTGTGTTTATATCTATATTACGAATACCAAGTTATGAAACACGTGGGCTGATATGATTGTTGGACGATCTCACTCGTAATTTATTCTTCCATGCAGAGTTTTTAAAAGAACGCCTTTTAATTTTAAAAAAGCAGACAATATAAAAACACTGAGCCGCTTCTCAGTATTAGCTTACCTGGTCAACTCTCTTTCGAAATTTGCAACGCCTACTAACATGCATTACTACCTTCTACTAGCTAATAAATATGGTTTCGCTAAAACACGCTAAAACAGTTGACAGTACATGACCATTAAGATGCGAGTACCTAACTGGATGCATGGGGGCTGAGCTGTTCTACTGATTTTAGGGGCAAGCTCATTACAGATGAAAGCCAGGTTCTGTTGCAACACAGTCAATCTCGCTTGTCAGAATATGATGAGCCGTTGTGAATGGACAACTCTGCGGAAGGTTCGTATGAATGTGAGTTTGAATGTAACGTGCGTAAAAAAGCGATGTCAAAGTCGAGCAGCCGTCATCACGTTGCTTGTAAAAACATATCTTTATAGCATTCAATTCCTTCGCTACCAGAGTCATATCTAATTCATGACACAGTATTTGTAATTGATATAAAACAGAAAAAAGTTTAATCTAAATCATATCTTCGTCTAGTTTCGCCAGATGGGCATCGAGGTATCCGCCAAAGACATCAGTCTAGATGAAAAAATCCATACATTTATTGTTGTATATTTCCGAGAGAATATTCGGCGAGAATGCGGGCTTAAGGTTTTACCTATCATTAACTAAAAATGAGAAATCAATAGCTAAATACAAATACAAAGGAGCTCCTAAAGTTTGCAGGCATTCACATTTTAATGGGTACCATGAGGATACTCACAGAAGGCATGTATTGTTCGCGCTTAATGAATGTGCTAGTGATCACGAATGCAATGCATCTCGTAAGTATGGTTATTTTCGAAGCAATGTATACATTTAAAACAGGATGTTTGCAACAGGGAAAGCAAAAGAAGAAAAACAGACCTTTTGGGGTGAAGCCTAGTAACCTGGTCCTGCAGAGAACCATACCTAAAGCTTTGTCATTTTGCAAAACCGCGTGGGTTAGAAAGTCATTCCATTCACTCTAACCACCGCGAGTCGAACCAATGAATCATGTTTATTGGCTGAACTCAAAACGAACATTGCTAATGAGCTCATACGCGCACATCTGCCTAATTCATAAGGCTCTAACCAAAGCAGGTAAATTGAACAAGCATCCACCCCAGCCGAGAAAGCCAATTTAATCCACCTACAGGCATATGAGGTGCGCTACCATGGACATTGAAATTTTCCAAAGGTGCTGAAATTCTAAATGAAGTGTCTGAGCCTGAATTGCAACGGGAAACGAGGACGAAAGTGCCAGGAATTCGAACTTTCTTTGCCTTCAACATAGATATTGTTTCTTTAAGTTTTCCACACCTTAAGTCTGAGTACTCATTTGGTCACCAGCAAGTTAAGTACCTTCTAAGTAATTCTTTGAACTGCAAAATTTCTTTTATGTTGTATATTGAATATTCTGTTAAATATAAAGACGATTTGCAAACATTTCTCGAAAACTGTTCTTAAAGAACTGAGGAGAACATGTAGACAGCACGCTAAACATTCCCACTCTGAAAGTGGTAACCGACCTCCCAGTTACGCATTGGTAGGTCATCCAACTAACATCTAAACAAGACATTTGTTTGGGCTGTATAAAATAAATTGCCTTTCTAAGCAGGACAGTAATAAATGGCAGACAGCGTAAGCAGCCTTTGCTACAATGAGCTAAACCAGAGAAAACTTTACCTCGGCAGTTCCTGCAGCCTCCACTTCGGCGCTAGAGTGCGGACTTGAAAAATTACCATCTGCGAAAGTTGAAAGCAATGTCAAAGATATTTCCCCTCGCCTGTGGATACTTTTATAGTGAATCACGTGAAAAATAAAAAAACAAGCGGGGGAAGAAATGTTCATGAAAGAGGTCGCTGGGATTATAAAAATAAAAGGTGCACTTGAATGTTCGTTGCTCCCGTTATCAGAGAGGATTGGATGTTTTTTGACAATGGTTGACGGAGGATTTCTCTGACACTATGCTAGCTGAACGCGACCGAATAGGCTAAGTATGTGGTGCCTTCAAACAACTTAACTTAAAGATCGGCGCATATGTAACTTCATGTGGACGATGATTTTTACCGCACAACACAAGCGTACATCCCAATGGGTGCTTGCTGAATGCAGAATGCAGAACTCGACAGTGTGTTGCAATTTTTCACGTTGCATGATCGCTTGAAGCCACCAAAAATTATAAAAATGGTGACAGTACAGTTACCTCATCCTTGAGCCAAGGAGGCTGATCAATTCAGATAGTGGTTCAATATTTTAAAGCATAGCTCTTTGGCGCCCGTCCCTGCGTGTCGCGACATCACCGTCGGCGTTGGCCCTCATAACCAGGGTCTACACTGCGAATGCGTGCGCCGCCACGGAAGACTGACCGAGTGAAGCAGGAAAGCGTCTGCCGGCATCGCATGCTCCCGGCTAAAAGGTGGATTCAGCCTAGAACGCCAATGAACTTTGATGCTTTCAACGGAGCTGTGGTTGCATTCAAAACAATGATCAGTAGTCAGCCAAGCAGGGACTGCCACTTCCTGGGGAGATGCTCGCAAGCGCATGGTATCCTATCACGAAATCTCTCTCCATTACCGTGATCAACGAACCATCTACCCTCCTCATAAATCTATGACTAAGCTACAACAGGTGACGTGGCGCCAACTTCAGTCCCATACATTCCCATCTCCTGCTTTCTTATCTTTGATCCATCCAGGACTGTTCTCACCGCAGTGCACCCTGTGTGGGGCACCTAAAGCTGATTTTGAACACATTATGATCAAATGCTCGGAATTCCACCCTCCAGCTACTTGGCGACTCTCCGACCTCGAGCGATGGGAGGCTGCGGTGTCCAGCTCTGACCCGGCCGTTCAAAAGCAGCTGACGGACTGGGCTTTGGGTGTCGCTGGGAAGCACTAGCTTCCGGCCACAACACGCAGCCAAGAGCCGACCCGTCATTAGCATGTAATCCTTTAAGGCCCCCAAACAAAGTTTTTCACCACCACCACCACCACCGCCAGAGCCGGAGCGCTTAGACGGCGCCGGTCGCCCCTACGAACCACCTACCTATATAAATAGTTTATTCACTACAAGTTCTTTCAAAATCCTCCCGCTGGAAGTCCTTCGTTTGCCGCTGCTTGCACAGTTACTTTTTGCAGTGCCACCATCGCGTGTCCTGTTGTAGCGCAGTCATATGTGTGTTTAGATCAAGAACTGTTAGTGGAGTGTTTCTTGAAGGGATATATGCGAAATGTAAAAAATTGTCTGTAAATGTACATACGCTTTGCTCTAGTTCTTTGCCTCAATCGATCCGTAAGCTGAAAAAGCTGAAGAGCTGCGTTCAAATTTCTCGTAAGAAACAAACGTGATCGTAGGCAATTTTTACCTGAACGCCAGTTTGTGCAGACACGTTCTTCTAACAGTGATGACAGCCTCTGATGACGCTGTTATGATGGCTCTGTTTGCGAAACGTATGAGCCGATGAAGAGTTGAAAATCAAAATGTTCAGCAGCTATTAAAAATATCTTTTTCATGGCTTGCTACGTGAGTGTATTTGGTGTAGCTACCAATGTATAGCCATCCCAATCAATGGGCATGTCAAGTTGGGCAGCCCACGTCAGCTTTGTACAGCTGTTGTTATGCCTGGCTAATATCAAAGGGAAGAGGGACACTGCGAACCACCCAGGTGCGTGGATAGAAGCGTTATGCTAATTCCGCCATCATTATTCAACCACAGCATTCTCACCAGTTGCGTTCTCATTTCATCTGACTGCCGCACCGACACATTAGTCTCACCCTCATTCTAAAGAAAAAATGTCTGGTCTTGCAATAGATACCAAAACTTTCGTTTGCTAACAAATGATCTTTGTGTGCCTGCTATTCAACTCAGCTTCTGGAATGACCTGGGACAAAAAGTATTTTTTCATTCTGATGAATAGGCTACTTTTCACGGTAGTATAAGGTGGTGATCATTTTTAGGGTGACGACCAGCACATAGTGGTGCTGACCACTTCACTGCCTGAGCAAGCTGCACGTAACAATCTCCCCCCAATATCTACTCGGAAAGTTGTGCGCAGGCTGCATATATAATTCGCCCATAGACGACGGGAGGCTTCTTTACTGTAGGTGCCATGTATAATATTCGGTCCACCTGTCTCTACTAATTGAGAAGACAACATAGATGGGTGCCTTTGTTTTCTCTCTATGATGGTCTTAGGCAGCCATCATTTTCTCAAAGCAACACGACGAGCGCATTTTGCACTCCGTATCTGATGCGGCCCATACGGGTACGTTAAGCGCACTCTTGTCTAGATACTATTCTGCACAGCAGCCCCGCCAGTGTGACGCAGTAGTTACGGAACTCGACTACAGTGCCAAAGGATACCGGATCGAATCCCGGCCTCGGCGGCCACTTTTCAATGTAGGCGACAATCAAAGTGCTCATGTGGTGTGTGATGTGAACAACTCCTAGTGGTTGAAACTTCCTGAGTCCACCACTACAGCGTCTCTCATAGCCTGAGTCGATTTGGGACGCTAAACACCACAAACCAAACCAAGCCCTCACAGCAAGCGTAAGCAGCGACATTTTGTAGCGATGGCTACACTGCGCTACGCAGCATTCAATTTCGCCATGCTTAGGCGAAGCAACTAGTGCGCATGCGCGAAAACTGGCAAGGAGCAACAGGTGCACTGCGCATGACGTCAGGGCTTATGGCCACCGCGGCGGCATGCCGACTCCATTGCAGATGCCACAGAGACGCCTGAACAAAGAGAAGAACGACTTGCCAAGCCTGGATGCCTAGATGCAGAGTTTGAAAAGCAGCGCATAGCAGCAGCTAAGACAGGATAAAATGAATAAGGGAAAGAGAGCAGCGCAGAAACCTGAACAGAGACAGGAATAGCTTTCCAAACAATGTTTCTGTACTGTCAAGCGTTATAGACAGCGCATAGCCAGTAAGGTGGGGAATATGAAACAGTTCGATCAACAGGAACCAACAGAATTAAATATTGCCACCTGGTTTACCAGCTGGCAGAGAAAGAAGCTGGCGCGGTTGGGTGCTACAAGCAGTGACCACAAGCTCTCAGCTGAGCTTCTTCTACTGAGATATCTGTGATATTTTTGGTGGTGATTTTCTGGTGAAGGATTCCAGTACTACATGTCCTGCACTCCTTGCCTCGACCTGGACTCCCACTGTGCTTTTTGAGACCCCGCTTCACTACATCAGCCGGAGGAACTTCCGCCTGCCGGCCAAATACACACTTTTAGCGTCAATCTCAGCGCCTGCCCTCAGAACAACCATGCTAGGTCCGGCACTGCCGCAAACCTGAGTGGGCCGCTGCAACTGTCCAGCTGTCCATCAACGCCCTCCGCAATACGAACAGCGCACTCCTCGAGTACCAAAGTCAATCTATGTTAAACTGCAAGAAGACGTAGAAGACCGCCTATTCCAGTTTGAGTGACACTCCACTCTTAATCACTGGTACGACACAGCGAAGCTCAAATACATCTTCTTCATCCTGTAAGATGGGCGCTCGTACGTGGTATAAAAACCGCGAGGCAATTTCGCCTTCCTGGTGTGAGTTTCGCCATCGCAGCCTGAAGAACTACATCAATCCAGATAGCAGAGAACGAGCTGAGCGAGCGCTACAATCTACTTGCCAGATGCCCAATGTGACTATAACAATGTGTGTTGAAGATATTTTTACTAGGCGTACCTGAGCAAAACGTCTTACTTAAAAGCCAAGAGACCCAAAACTCCAACGACTCGACTCCACAAGCACGCAACAACTTCAACCTCTACGTTCTCATTCTTCAATAGCGTCCAAAACATCTTCGTCTTGAGACATCGTCGGCTACATTTGTTACACTACCCCCCGGGGAACAAGCATAGTCCTGGTGCCTTCTAAAGCGCGGAGCGGAAACAGTAGGACATAAGACGTGCGACGTGGATAATTTGTGTGGGTGGGGTAGGGTAATCGGCCATGCGAGATAGGGGTGTGATCTTGTCGGTCACATCACTCCGTTGGTGCAGGACGCGGTAACGACCCACGTAGCGAGGCATTAGTTCCTCGCACAGGTCCACAGGACGGGCTCGGAGAGGAGGAGGAGAACAAGGCAGCCAGTCTGGTAGTGAAACTCTCGAGATTAATTGTCGTAATGGCGTTTATGGGCCGCCTCGGAAGCCGTGAGGCAATCCCGAGTAATGTTCTGGGCTACGTCGCCGCGCAAAATAGCATCGCAGGCACAACTACTGGCCTGGTTTTCGGCAGGCACCAAACTGTGAAAAGGCAGCAGGTGGTTGCATCTAAAGAGGAGATAAAAGGGTGAGTAGCCGGTTGTGTCTTGATGGGATGAATTCTAAGCAAATGTTACGAACGGCATAATGACGTCTCGATCACGGTGGTGGTCAGAAATATACACAGACAGCATTTCCGTGAGCATCCGATTAGGGCACTCAGTAAGGCCATTTGTCTGAGGGTGGTATGCCGTCATGCTATTATGGCGAGTAGAGCATGCCCGGAGCAAGTCCTTAATGCGATGCAGAACTGAATATCTTTTTCCGTTTCAGAGTGGCAACCTACAATTTAGATGTGGTTAGGTCATTTCCACTGACCACGGCGGCAGTCAGACCTGTGACGCAGCAAGGGGTGCTAAGAATCCCTGGCTCCGCTGGATAGGCCGCCATTGGAAACTGACCCTGGCAACGTTTAAAGCTAGAACCCTAGATAGTGAAGCTGGTTTAGCAGTGCTGTTAGAGGAGATGGAGAGCACGAAATGGGATGTCATAGGGCTTAATGAAGTTAGGAGGCCGAATGAGGCATATACTGTACTGATGGATGGACATGTACTGTGTTATAGCGGCTTAACAGAGAGGTAACAACTAGGAGTAGGTTTCCTTGTCAATAAGTGTATAGCGGGTATTATAGATAAGTTTTATAGAAATAATGAGAGGGTGGCAGGCATCGTAATTAGGTTTAATAAGCGATATAAACTGAAGGTTGATATAAACTGAAGGTTGCGATATAAACTGAAGGATATAAACTGAAGGCCTATGCACCTAAATGTAGTTATGATGACCAGGAAGTTGAAAGCTTCTACGAAGATGTAGAATCGGGAATGCGAAAAGTAAAGACACATTATACTTTACTAATGGGCGACTTCAATGCCAAGGTAGGAAAAAGCACGCAGGAGACGAGGCAGTAGGTGACTATGGCGTTGGTTCTAGGAATAGCATGGGGAGTTACTAGTTGAGTTTGCAGAGCGTAATCAGTTAAGAATCATGAATAACCTTTTTCAGCAAACGGAAGAACCGGAAATGGGCATGGAAAAGTCCTAACGGGGAGACCAAAAATGAAATTGACTTCATACTGTGTTCAACCCCGCCATTATGCAAAATGTAGAGGCAATCGGGAGAATGCGATGCAGGCACCACAGGATGGTAAAGTCTCGAATTAGCTTAAATCTGAAGGCACGCAACAGATTTGTATGAAAAAAAAAACCATTAAAGAATTACCGGTGGGGGGGGGGGGGGGGAAGAAGAGTTCAGGATCTCGCTAAAGAATAGATATTCAGCTCTAACCGCGGATGGCGACATTACCCTAGAAGCAAATGGACAATAATTTCACAGATATCATTATTGAGCGCGCTGTAGAAGTATGCGGTAGGAAAGTAAGAGAGGATACCGGTAAGCTGTCTAATGAGACAAAATATTTAATTAAGAAACGCCAGTGTATGAAAGCTTCCAATCCAACAGACCAGATAGAATTGGCCGAGATATCAAAATTAATCAATAAGCGCAAGGTGTCCGATATAAGGAAGTATAACATGGAGAAAATTGAGAAGCCTCAAAGCGATAAAGAAAAAATTGGGCATATTCAAAAACCAGATGTATGCGCTAAGGGACAAGGCGGGCAACGTCATCACAAATATGGACAAGGTAGTCAAAGTAGCCGAGGAGTTCTATACAAATCTCTACAGTAGCAAAAGTAGACAGGACCGTATTGAGATTGCCGGTAGAGAAAAACTGTCAGACGTTCCTCTAGTGACAAAGACGAGGTCAAGAAAGCATTATAAACTGAAAAGGGGGAATCAGCTAGAGAGGATCAGATAACTACAGATTTGTTGAAGAACGGGGTGGATATAGTGCTAGAAACACTGGCCACCCTGTATACGCAGTGCCTGGTGTCATTGACGGTACCCGAGTCAAGGAAGAATGCAAACATTATCCTCATTTATAAAATTACAGACCAATCAACTTACTGTCTATTACGCATAAGGTATTTACTAAGGTAATCGCTAATAGAATCAGGACAACCTTAGACTGCAGTCAAGCAAAGGATCAAGCAGGTTTTCGGAAACGGTACTCTACTATCGATCATATTCATACCATCAACTAAGTGATAGAAAAATAATCGGAATATAACCAGCCCTTATGCAAAGCATTCATTGATTACGAAAAAGCATTTGACTCAGTTGAAACCTCCGCGGTGATGCAGGCATGGCGAAATCAGGGGGTAGACGAGCCGTACGTGCAAGTGCTGGAAGATATATATAGTAGCTGCACAGCAACCGTAGTTCAGCATAAAGAAAGTAACAAAATTTCCCATAACGAAAGGTGTTAGACAAGGAAACACGATCTCCCCAGTACTATTCACATCTTGTTTAGAGGAAGTATTCAGAGACTTGGAATGGGAGAAGTTAGGGATAAGGGTAGATGGAGAATACCTCAGTAATCTG
>JAJIZL010125640.1:222216-251770 GCA_023969395.1 Amblyomma maculatum | reverse complement strand
GTAGAAAGGTAGGCTTGAAAATCAATATGCAGAAGACTAAGGTAATGTTCAACAGCCTCGGGAAGGAACAGCAGTTTACATTAGGTAGCGAATTACTGGAAGTAGTAGGCGAATATGTCTACTTAGGGCAGGTAGTAACCGCATATCCGGACCATGAAAAGGAAATAACAAGAATAAGATTGGGATGGAGCGCATTTGGTAAGCACTCGTAGATTATGACTAGTGCTTAGCGGTATCGCTCAAGAGGAAAGTATACAACAGTTGCATCTTACCTGTACTTACCTATGGGGCTGAAACGTGGAGGCTAACCAAGAGTTTTCTACTTAAGATGAAGACAACTCAGAGGGCTATGGAAGGAAAAATGGTAGGGGTAACATTAAGATATAGGAGGCGGGTAGAGTGGGTCAGAGAAATAACTCAAGTTACTGACATTCTAGTGGAAATTAAGAAGAAATGAGCATGGGCAGGACATGTAGTGCGAAGAGAGGATAACGGATGGCCGCTTAGGGTAACAAACTGGATTCCAAGGGAAGGAAAGCGTAGCAGGAGGCGGCAGAAAGTTAGGTGGGCGGATGAGGTTGAGAAGTTCACAGGGGTCACGTGGATGCAGCTAGCACAGAACCGGGTTAATTGGAGAAATATGGGAGAAGCCTTCGCCCTGCAGTGGGTACAGTCAGGCTGATGATGATGATAATGATGAATAATTCCACAGCAGGTGGATCATTTGCGCAGTTCCACAGAATGTGGTCGTATGTCGCTCTTTTGCCGCATTTACTTCAGTTTGGTTTGTACTGGCTTGAGTATTTTCCGCACTGCACATGCGCACGCCGCCGCGGATAGCAAGAGGAGGTAGGTAGCGCATCTAAGCAGAAGCGTGCGCTTGCGCGGATAGAGGAAATATATTTTCCGCACTGCAGACTTGCTGCGAGTCGCTCAAGATTGTATTCATTTGCTCGGTGGTGTGAGCGTGCTTGATGGCAAGCGCGATATCGACTTCCTCAGTGTCCGCTATGCTTCGGCTTTGGACCGTGGCGCTGGCTATCTCGTCTCCGAGGTTGGTTGTGACAGTCGCTACTGCAGCCGCCCGACCTTGATAAGATTTGGCCCACGCAATACCCTACAAATTCATGTCCGGCCTAGAGAGAGATGTCCGAGATCCTCCACATGGTTTTGAACTGTGCCAAACAACGCAAATCATACTGTTTATAGTAAATTAGTCATGAGCTGTGGGAGACGAATATGGCTCACACAGAGCTCCCCTTTCAGCCCCAGCTGATCGGTGAGGCCTGGAGGGCAATATTCGTCAGTGGATTCCTGGACCTGGGTTAACCACCCGCGTATATACTTTGTATAAATAAAATTTATTATCTCTCTCACTGTTCCGCACTGCACATGCGCGCGCCACCGCGGATAGCTGGCCAAGTAGAGCAGGAAAGCTTGTGCGTCATCTCATGCTTAGAGCGTTACAGTGCATTCTGACTAGAACGCCATTGAACTCTGATGCGTTCAAAGGTGCTGGTTGTGTTCGATGCAATGCTCGGCCTCCTGCAGCCAGTGTTTTCGATCCACATTCGGTTCAGCAGCATTGAACCCCTCTACGTTTTGTGGAAGGAAGGCGCAGTGTCGCTTTCAGTTCTCGGTGGACACCTACACTTAGTATGTTTTTGTTTAGTTTGTGGGGCATTACGTTTCACACGACTCAGGGACGCGTTCGATCCCGACCGCGGCGGCTGCGTTTCAGTGGAGGCAATACGAAGAGGCTTCCGTGTGCTGTGCGATGTCAGCGCACATTGAAGATCCCCAGGTGGCCGAATTACAATGAAGGCCTTCACTATGGCGCCTCTTTCTCTCTTTCGGAAGGCAGGTGGTGAGGGTGGCTGTTCCTGGCCCTACAGGGCTGTGACGGTCGTCCAACGCCGCTTGAGGCAGAGGCTAGCCAGCCACCGAATGTTTATCTGTTTATCGGTTGTATCAAATGTGGTGATATTTGCTTGTCCAGCGTGGTATGAGTTACTGGGCAAAGCAGAGGTGTGGAGTAACAAGACAGTGTAGAATTGGTGACTGCCATGCTTGGACGATGTTTATGGTCTGCGAGGAAGAAAGTTCCCCTATCCCCTTGGCAAAGAAGAGGAAGATAAGAAGTAGAGGAAGATGAGATGTACCTTAATGTAGAAGAAGAGGAGTGGTGAAGAGGAAGTGTTTTCAGATTATTATTACAGTTGGTAGTGTGCGCGTGTGTTGTCTCTCTTCTCTTGTGTTTGTGTTTGTTGCGCCACATTTCTGAATACTGTGAAGTGATTCCCCTATGGCATAAATAAAGCTGAAATTATAGGGAAACTACTATATGAAAAAAATATATAATAATAATTGGTTTACAGGAAAGGAAAGGCGCAGTATCTGTCACACTTGTTTCTGTAGACACCTGAACCGCGCCGTAAGGTAAGAGAGGAAGGTGGGAGTTAAAGTGGAAAGAGGAGTCGTAGTGGAAGCTACGGAGTAATATCGACCACCTGGGGATATATAACGTGCCCTGACACGCACAGCACACGGACGCCTCTTCGTTTCGCCTCCATCAAAACGCAGCAGCCGCGGTCGGGTTCGAACCCGGGTACTTCGGCACAGTAGTCGGGCGTCTTACCACTGCACCACCCCGACTTTTTTTTTTCTTTATTGCCGACTTCGACATTTGAAAGTGAAATCTGAGATACAGTGCATAAAACACCACCCCGACGGGGCGTGTGCAAAAGCCATGTATTTACTTTTAAGCTGAACCTAAGCGTAGTCATGCAGATTGCTCTCGCGTAACTCCACGTTTAACCATACGCTAGACCTTTTGTAAACTTGGAGAGCTTTTCTTTCGCAAGGTAAAAGGTGAGCAGTAATGGCTGCATAATCTTTGACGTCCGGTAAAAAGGGAAGATTACAGCATAGTTATTGAGGAGGAAGTATAAAATTTATTGTCCAAAAAATAAAGATACGTAGGTTATCCACGACCAGCTATGGGCAAGATGAGTGTTCAGAGTGCATCGCCGCCACGCATGCTGTACGGACTGTCTTGTTTGTCGGCGGCCTCCTTAGACAGTCTGACTAGTCCCTGCTGGGTCTCGGGGAGTCTCCCAGGATTTTCTTGTCGCGCGCTGCAAAGCTCCGACAAATGACTTGACAACAACGGTACTACTACCAGATAAAGAATAACGTCAGGTTTGCTACCGCTTAACACATCGACATACCAACATACTGAGCAATTGTGGTCTTATCAAAATTCCAGCATTCGCAAAAGTTGAATTCCTTCATTTAGTAAGACAAAGCATTCATTTCCGCACATGTCTGTGCGCTAAAGCTAAAGTGCGCTAAAGCCATACATAAAAGCCTCAGCACAATGAAACACCTCACGCATTCGGCGTGCAACAACTGAAGAAATATTGATAATGTTCTTCTGCAGTTCTTCAGCAGTGCAGTTGCAAAAAAATCTTTCTTCGTGCTATATATTGTTCTTGTAATAGGCTGTGCACATTTTTATGTACATGCTACTACGTCTTGGCCAAACCACCCATGTGGGCATGTGCCATGTTTCAAAAGGCAAAGAAGAAAGAAGAAGAAGAGGAATCCGTGAGTTCCAGGTTAACCTTATTCATCTGGCTTCGAGATTTTCGATGCAGCATTGATGGGCGAGTTGAAATTTTGTTCTTAGAGCAGTATAATTTTAGATAAGCTGTCACAGTGAAACTTGAAGTCCACAATTCAAGCCATGCCTGAGATTAAAGCCTGCGGTGCAGTTCTGTGCTACCGACCGATTCATGCCCTTATTCCAGCCCCAAGTTACGTGTGGAATTGCTGAATAGCGATTTTTAATAAATCAAACTTTACTACACTCTACTTCACCAGATGTACAGTCGTGAGAAAAAGTGGTATACAACACTCAGCCAGTGGCAGAGCTCGGGACAAATGCGTAAAAATGCCGCCTAGCGACAGCGCACGAGACAGCGACCGTGACACATGCATGTGGATAACATGGGGCAGTGCCACTATTGTTCCGGTCACAGATATCTGTTGCTGGATGAAGTTGGCATGCAGTTTTCGCGAGCTCCGCCACCGGCTGAGTGTTGTATGCCACTTTTGCTCACGACTGTACAGTTCCTACTGTTGTGTTTTGCTATCTTGGCGTACTAAAAAAAAAACAAGCAAACGGTAGTTGTAATTTTAGGTGTTTCCCTTATTTTAATGAACAAGGCTAGTCAGCGTGCTAAGAGTACATTTGCTACTAAGAGCGGAGTCGAATAGGATCAAATTGATCCTCACAGTTTTTTGGTAATGGATGATGGCATTAAATTTCTCTTAAAGTATTGAATATACCCAGTGGCTAAATAACGTCGTTTCTTGCTAAGAATGTTCACTTATTTCTTAATATAAGTCGGCTCTCGGTCATCGTGCAGTGGTTTGGAATACTCGCTACAAATGAGGCTTATACGACACATGAAACAATTTTACAATAGACGTTGAAGAAATTCCAAACGTGCGCATTTAGGAATAAGTAGAATTCAGAGGAGCAATCGAACAATCACAACGCTTTTGCAATAAAATGCAGTTGAAGAAAAACATGATGCAGTTAGCAATGGAGTTATGATGGCATCTGAATGTAATACGCAATGCTTAACAATCAAGTTTAAGTACCCGCTTTTCCTGTCAGTCAAGCTAGCACCTAACCTATCGCTGCCTTTTCTTTGAAGACACCCACACGTGGGTTGCCGTCCCTAAAATTGCTTCAGCCGCAGGTTGCGGCAAACAATTATTCCTACAATCATTGTGCTTTAGCGGGTTTTGTTATTTCTAGGCCTGTTGTATAGCTTGGTGCGGAAGGAAATCGGTTCAGGTTTTCTATTTCCGAAAGACATCTTGACCGCATTATTGAACTCCAGACCAGAAGGAAAGATGTGTGAGCCATCATGGCTGCCTTCAGGCATTTAGGAAGGTCGAACGTTTTCTGCGTAAACAACTATATATGTTCAACGCTGCTTTAGCGATTGTCGAGTTATAGCTCTTTTGATACGATAGAATGAGGGTTTCCATGTTTGCTGATTTCATTCCTGCTTTAGGAATTACGAACGCAACCTTCTGTATGAAACTGCCACTATTTCGATGTCTCTATCAAATTAGTAAATTTCACTGAAAGAAAGGAGAGGTGCAATATCTTTTTAAAATATAGGAAACATCTGCCTGCGCCATAATAAAGGGGAGGTAGGAGCGAGTGAATAAGAACGAGAGAAAAAGCTGCCATTGTGGAGGACACTGAAATTATTTCGATCACCTAGCAATTTTGAAGCAGCACTTAGCACCAGCACCTGCGTTTGAAACAGACCCCTGGAGTCACTTCTCGATCGAGAATCGCAAAGGGGTCCGTGCAATGTCGCTGAATGTTAAAGATCCGCATGTGGTCGAAATTATTCCATAGGCCTCAACTACGAACCCTTTTCCCTTCACACCATAGAGTTCCTTACACTAACTAGAGGGAAAGCTGAGGGCGCTGCACTTCAGCCACTATGGGCGCGCTAAGAATCATGGGCCGGTGTGCTACTTGTTGCGGGACAGTCGGTTTTTCTCGGGTACGTGGAGTGGCGTTACTGCAATGTTTCTTTTTTGTTATCATCATCATCTGAAGGTGCGTACATAGACCGCGAAAGCCATAGTAGCGAAGGCGCAAAAGCAGACGTCGCCAATAAATGGTTTTTGTTTCCCGAAATGCTACTAAAAACTTCCTTAAGTGATTGCACAACGATAAATATTTTCATAACATTTTTTTTGTTTCAAAGTGTGCCTATTAACTGCGAAATATTGGTATTTGTGCTGCTCAAAACTAAGCCAATAAGAGAAAGAGCCATTGCTTCTATTAGATAAATCTCACACTGACATGCTGTTCCTCTGTCTTTTTGCAATTTAGAGTCACAATATTCAATCTTAGGACATTATTTACGGTAGAACAATGTTTATCTTTGCATTAGTTTTGGCCAAAAGTTGTAGTTCTGCACTCGGTAGCTCACCGGCCCATGATGCTTTGGGCGCCCATGGTGGCTGAACTGGCCGTCTGGAAACTCCATGTAAACTCCCATAGACGGCAGCACAGCTTTCCCTCTAGGTAAGGTAAGAAACTCTATGCTTCACACACTCTATCATTCCTCCCTTCCTTTATGGCGGCATGCAGGTGTCCACCTAGTAATGGTGACAGGTACGGCGCCTTTCTGTTACGGGGTACAGGCTGTTATTATTCGAGGAATTCACACCGTTGCCACGGCGACCGCCGTTTACTACTCGCGGAATAAAGGCGCACGCTGCAGCAGCCTTGGCAGGTGGTACGTCCATATTTACCTTCCCACACTCCTTGCTTCATCTTCACTTGAATCTGGGTGGTCAACTCACCATTTTTCTTGCCTTATGCAATATACGCAGGCGAGTCTTCGCAGCCAAGACGAGCATCGCAAGCAGGTGGCCACACCGGAACGACATTTACGCGTAAGGCCCATGTCACTCGATGTCAAGAGATGTGCTTGAATAAGCTTCTCGCCCATGCGGCTTAGGGTGGCTGCTTCTGGCCTACTGGGCTGGGAATAAGGGGCCCCGACCGTTTCCGGTGGGGGCTCGCCTGCCATCAGTGTTGTACCTGCTGTAGGCTGTCATTGCACTCGCCGCCGCTTCGGTTGTGGACGACGACCGTTGCTACTAGCGTCTCTCGTTCTCTCTCCTCTATGTTCTCTTCTGTCTGCATGAGGCAGCTGAGATGGCACAGCTATAGAGGCAGTAGCAGGAGCGTGCATTTTCTTTTCCATCTTTCTACAGTCGCAACAACATGCGTTTTACGAAGACGCGCCCATATACTGTACGGGGGAGGGGGTGGCCTCTCCTGGACCTACAGGGCTTGGACTGGTAGCTCACCGCCGCTTGCGGCGGGGGCTAGCCTGCCGCAGGATTTGTATATTGTTGTAGGCCGCAACTGCACACGTCACCACTTCGGGTGGTGGACGACGGCTGTTGGGATATGCGTCTTTGTCTCCCAGTTTTTTTTCTTCTCTATTTTCTCTTCTGCCCGCACGAGGCAGAGCAGAGGTGGCTCAGCTATACAGCCAGTAGCAGGCCCGTGCATGTTTTTCCTTCTTCCTACTGTTGCAACATGTGCTGTGCGATGGCAGTGCACGTTAAGTTCCTTGACAAAGCGGGACCCCGGCCGAAACGTCGGATTAAACTATACAGAGCCCCAGGTGGTCGGAATTACTCCGTTGCCCTTCACTACGGCTCCTATTGCTCCCTTTTCAGATTCACTCCCATCTTCGTACAATCCCTTAAGGCGCGGTTCAGGTGTCCAAGAAGCAAGTGTGGCAGATACTGCGCCTTTCCCGTTTTGTGGACAAATTGTTATCATATGGCTTACACGCCACGTATTATAGCCAATTGGTGTCAGTAGGCAGAATACCTACGTGTCTCCGCTGCACAACTCTAACACGCGGCGGCATAATCTACCGTCTTTTAGGTTGCCCTGCTTTTTCTAGTGGACGCTGCGAGATCCAACCCTACCATCTAAACTACCGTTCCCTTCTAGTAACGGACTCTAACATACAAATAATATTGTAGCAATCCTGAAGAAGAGGAAAAACATAGAAGACATAGACAAAGACGTTGAAAAAGACGTGGAGAGACTCGAGCCTGTGCCGGACTCGCAGCCGTTGATCAACTGATCTCTCTGCCTCCTCGGCCTGTGCAGAAATTTGGAATCGAGAAACATTCGAGAAAGTTGCAATCGACCTTACGGGTCCCTTCCCGGAGGTTTCCGACGGCAATCGCTGGATTGTGCTTCGTGCCGACTACCTCACCCGCTACTGTGAAATGGCCGCTTTTCCTTAAGCCACCGCTCACCACGTGTCCGCGTTCTTGCTCCGTTCCGTCATACTGCGCCATGGACCTCCGCGAGTGTTCAGACGTGACCGAGGTCGCCAATTGACGGCAGATGTCGTGGAAGAGCTTCTCCGTTTGTTCTCGTCACAATTTCCAGACTCTGCATCATATCACCCTCAAACCTATGGTTTGACGGAGCGCACCAACCGCACACTCGTCAACATGGTCTCTGTGTACATTGCATGACACCACAAGAACTAGGATACCATACTGCCGTTTATAACATTTGCCTTCAGCACTGCAACACGGGAGACTACCGGCCATAGACAAATACCCCCGTCATAACAATATTCTCTAAGCAGGCATTCCTTAGGGGCTTAATCAGCAATTTGAGATGACTGATGACATATGACAGCATTAAAGACTGTCTACTCCCTGTTACCCCCATCCATGGCCATTAGCCTTCCTCGATGGAGGCGAAAAGCAGGGCTCTCATTTGCTGTGTGATACCAGTGCATGTTAAAGAACCTCAGGTGGTCGAAATTTCTAGAGCTCTCCAGCAAAGCATATCTCATAGCCTGAGTCACTTTCTGACATTAAACCCACAATCCACTTCCTAGTAAATAAAGGACTTTCAAGTCAATGCAACCTGGACACTAGTGAGCATTCGAGTTAATGCTTTCAAACAGGGATTGTAACCTAATGAAATGATACTAATTATTAATTATGAATATGAAAAAATTGAAAATTAAAAGAGATTTCAAAGCCGCGAATTAGCTTAAAATGAAAGCCAGTGCTTGATAATGCTATCTAAAAATGTTGACTATAATTATTGCCATATTGGAAATAAATAAAAAATAAAACTTTGGAAATGGGAGTTCAAGGGTGCCAAAATGCTCTGCTTAAAAATTCCAAAGTTTGATGTTGCTAAGTGTGTGTAACGGATCTCTTCTTTGAAGTAGCTAAGGAAAGAAAAACTGGAAAAGACGACTACAAAGGTGTTGAAATGTTGAAATTGATGCCAGTTCTTGATTATGGTTGTTAAGAAAACTGTGTATTTTCACAATGAAATAATATATAAAATATAAAATAGGAACAAGGAACAAGGGGGTTCAAAGGCCTTATGATGCTCAGAATGGAATGGCAGGACTCTGTTAAGCTAATTAGTTAACCTTGGACTGTGTTATTGATCAAATAATTATTTTAAACAATAGAGAAAATTAAAAACATATTCAAAGGGACAGCTTTTGAGCTCCTGTGCATAGAAAGCCAATATTCGCTGAACCAAAATATCGGGGCATGAAGAAAATTCGAAGTTCAAAAGGTAATATATATTTAAAAGGAGGAAAAGCATCTCTCTATGGGAAATGGCATTCCGTCATTCCTTTAATGCTAGATGTCAGGGTCTATTTATTTGTTTAATGTTAGCTCTTAGTCATGTTCGCCAGACTACGTCTTAACACATAAATTCTTATCTTATATTTGACTCTCATTAATGCGTAATGCTTGGTCCCTTGATGCAAGCAAGTAGCAAGAACTGACCCAATCTTCTCAGCTTTTAACAGTACTGCTCTCTCATTTTGTGTTTCCAAAAGAAATTGTCGTAAATTCGAATAACTGGCATTTTTAGCCACGCACGGGCTACACCACGCACTTTAGCCAATAAATCAGCAATGCATTTCTCCGCTGAAGTTGCTAAACGAAACAATTAGATACCAGACTTAAAGGTTAATACAGCTCTTATTCCACACTATAGGTACTAGTTCAACGTGTCCCAACATGGCTGCCTTGACGTGGAATTGCGCAATTCACGCATGAAAACTGTGAGCAGGGCCTCCGTCGTTATACAGATTTTATCTCGAAGGGTGGTAGTCACGACAGCAAGTTTATTAATGCCAAGAATAAATTAACTAGAATATATCGCAGATATATGCGATGTGTGCCAGCAGTGACAGGTGTGATTGTTAAGATTACTTGCTATCTTTTATAATTGTTTGAGAATGGTTGCAAAGCCTAAATATGGCATATTTTATATAGGGCTGAAGAACTAAAGATTCGTGATAAAGTATACTTTTACTTTCGCCACATCACAAATCAGATATATTTGTTTCTTCGTCAGTGAGATTCTGCATAGCAGACATTAATAGCCCCTAGAAAACGACTCCCTCTGCGGAGCATTGTTTCAGTCGCTACGGTTATATGGGCACTGACCAGAATTTCCGCACTATCCTGCAGATCAACAGCAATCCTCTGCACCTGATTCAAGCTCCGAGAGCCGATCCAGAAGTAAGCCTTTGTGTGCATTTGTGATCGTTGTTAATGTGGTGATCGCGCTGCCATAAACATTTCACCTTTATTAGTGGACACTTTCCTTTTTCTGAGTCATGTCAAATCATCTTAGCAATGTCCAAATAACACATGTCAGCACGATGTAGTATTTGTTATGCTTTTCTTACATGTTATGAAGAGGGTTAGTATAGTGCGTGGCACCACACAGAGCCAAGCGTTGCTTAGACTCGGGCTGATTACTTTGTACCATCAATGGTCATGTCACTTGCTTTCAGACATTCATTCTTATTGGTGTGTTCTTTTGACTGAACTAATGATTGGTGGAGCATCGAATACAGTTTTAAAATCAGTACTATAATTGGTGGTATAAATTTGTTAGAAAATCGCAGCTTAAACATAGGCATTAGCTCATGAAGCGTATTTATTCTTCCTTGCTCCTTAAACAGTCTTAATGCATCACTTAGTTTGGTAGAGTTTCACGCAAGTAGTCGAGACATAACGACTTGTACATCCAACAAAAACAGCGCTAAGAGAGGCGACAAAAAGTGTACTGGTATACATTCAACTGTTTATATTTTTTGCATAAATATATATCTATTTAACATAAGGCGCTTTGCACCATCCAGTGTCACTCTGTTTGTTACTATCTTGTACAGAGAAGGAAACTGCAGTTTGCACCATGATAATCACTTGAGTGATTTTGACAACTAAGAACACCCCTTGGCGAGCGCTGACATCTTCTATAGGTGCCAGTAATTTCCGCCACTAACACACGCCTTTTTGGAAGAAAACGTTAATCTGGCACCCTCTAGATATCCTTTAGGTTGCGGTGGTGTTTTAAATAGCACAAAAGAGAAGCTAATTTAGGGCGTTTCCTAGGCGCCAGGGTTTCACGGAATTTTAAGCCCTATTTCTAAACAGCGCTTATGTCGTCAATATCATATTCTTGTCGACCTCTGCTTGCCAACTTTGCTAACCGACAACGCCCTACTTACCTCGAGGAGAGGAAGGATTATCTCTCCCCCCACTGTAGTTTATTGGGGCATAAGCAAAACCTGACATGTAGTCAAAATTACTAAGCAGTCGAACGCTTGTCCGAAAGAGTTAGCAATGGGTAAAACGATGCTATACTATACTAAATGGTGACTTCTATATCAAGTAGGCTGGAGAGGAGGCGATGGGTGACGATGTTATTGGCTTCAGGAATAGCAAAGGGGAGCTATTGAGCTTGCAGAACGCAACAACCTACCAACCATAAGTACCTTATATAGCAAACGAAATAACCGTAAGTTAACCGGTAAATGCCCTAACACGGAAACTAAAATGAAGCTTACTTAATTCTGTGCTCTAATCCTGGCATTGTGCGCGACGTGGAGGTAGTAGACACCAAGCGATGTACTGACTATTTGATGGTAACGTATCAAATTAGTCTTGATTTCAAGATAGTGCAGAACAGATAAGCAAGGCAGAATTCTATAATTCAATTAACTGGGAAGGGCAAGGTAGAGGAGTTCGAGATCTCGCTACAGAATCGATAATAAGCTTTAATAAAGAAACCCATAATGCAGAAGCAAATAACGATAAATTCGAAGGGATCATTACATAGTGCGCTGTAAGTAGGCGGTATACGAATTTATCACAGATAATTACCAAACCAATCCAAAGGCTTGATTACTAATCATTAAAGTGTGAGAGCAACAAACACAGCAAGCAGGATAGAAATGACAGAGCTATCAAAGATAATCAGTAAAAGTAAAATGTCCGACATAACAATATGGAGAAAAATGATCATTCTCTTATGAATAGCTGCAGCCTCAATGAGGCGAAGAGAACATTGCGCATAAGCAGAAATCAGATGCATGCGCTAAGGAACAAGATGGCCAATGTCATTAATTATATGGAAAAAATAGCCACAGTAGTCGAGGAGCTCTATAGTTACCTATACAGGAGTCAATGTAATCCGTACAATATTGATATTAGCAGTACCGATGAGCAATCAGACGTTCAGCGAGTAACACTAAGGATGAGGTTAGCACAACACTAGAAGCTATGACGAAGGGGAAGCAGCATGGGAATATAAGTTAACTACAGATTTGTTGAAAAACGGTGGAGATATTTTGCTAGCAAAACTGACCTCTTTCATAAGTAATGCCTCGTGAAATTGACGGCAACTATATCTCTTGCAAGAACGCTAACATATTCTGAATTTATAAAGGGACGTTAGGGAATACGAACATTACAAGCCAGTCAGCTTATAAACAGGTTTGCAGGTCAGCTTATAAACGGGTTTTCGAAATGGATGTGTACTATAGATCATATTCATATTATGAAACAGATTATCAAAAAATTATCATAATATATTCATTCATTCGTAGATTACAAGAAAACATTTCACTCAGCATAAACATCAGCAGTAGTCCAGCCATTTCAAAAGAACAGTGTATTTGACCCATATGTGAGAGTACTAGAAAGTTGATAATGTCTGCACAAGCAACAACAGTTTTCACTAAAGAAAGCAGTAATTTTTTCTTAAACACAGGTCTTGGGCAATTAGGCACGATATCCCCAATGCTATTCACTGCTTGCAAGAAATCAGTCTTGGAATGGGAGAATGAGAGCAGTTAGGAATAAGCGTTGATTCACATTATCTCACAATCTGAGATTCTGTGATGACATTGCCTTGCTAAGAAACTCATGGAAGAAATTTTCATAATGGTTATGACATAGACAGGAAAAAAGTATGGTTGACCAAATGGCCAAACAATTAATCGGAGAAGAGTAAGGTTATATAACCAGCCTTTAAAGAGAACGGCGCTTTACAATAGGGACTGAGAAAATGGACACTGTCAGGACCTATGACAGGTAGTAAAAAGAGATTCGACCACCAAAGGGAAACAACAGCGTCAATAAAATTATAATGAAGATCATTTTGCAAATACTTCCAGAATATAGGTAGTACTTTACAAACATCGCTGAACAGGGAAGTCCATAACAGTTACATTGTGCTAGTACACACCCATTGTGCTGAAACGTGGAGGTTAACGAATAGGTTCTGCTTAAGTTGCACAGCGAGCTACGGAGCGGAAAATGGTAGCTGCAACAATAGGTGTTAGGATGTGTGCAGAGCGAGTAATAGAAACAACTAAGCGCAACTCCGGCGATTTTTAGATGCTCACAGGTCGTAAAAATGGGCTAAAGCGCTACTGATGTGCAAAGAACCAGATACTTATTGTTCGCCCTTGGTATGCTCATAAAACATTGCTTCGCGGTATAATCACTATTTCGAATCAACGGAAATTTGAACCAATATGGTGAATAGAAAGGACAAGAGGCGAAAAATATCCCTCAAGACAGCTTGAAATTTATTCCTAAAAAAGGAACATTGTAGAGAAAAAGCCGATATCTGGCAACGCTGTGGAGACGATGGGATATACTTTGTACAGAAAGTATGAAATGAAATTAAAGCGCCAAAAACATGAAGAGGTCGCTAAAGGGTTGTCAATGGGATATATAGTGAAGGTCAAGACGCAAAAGGTAAATAAGAGGAACCTTATTTCAATTTGGGAAAGCCTGTATAGAACAAAATGTAGGCTCCTAGTAGAAGGCCTTTACATGTTTTTGACAAACATTTGAGGTAGCAATCTATAGATAACATATCCAGCAATTCGGTGACTCAGCTTCCTATAGCGGGTCCGATATCGCTGTTTATTAGGTCTTTGGGTTGCCTGTGATCGTAGTATCTTATTTACCAGCTTCTAAGAACCACGATACTAAATTCTGAACACTAAACTTCCGTATTTGTAATACAGAAAGTCGTTATTCTATACCATTGAATGCTATACCTTCCTTTATTTCGTAGCGCTTTTGTCAGCTTTACACGCAAATGCGAAAACGTAATATTACGAAAGCACTAGTAGAGCTGCCTAGTGCAGCTTATTACCAGCCTTTTCGTTGCCTCATAGTGAATGCTTATACCCATGTCTAAACTACAAACGGAAATTTCACTACAATCTTTGTTTTTTTCTTTCCAACAGATGAAGAAATTCTTCAGTTAGTATTTACTTTGAACTCAATCGCTAAAATAACTGCTCATTTTTCACGCTGTTCCGTGCAAAGATGTGGAGCTAGAAACGACGCAGGCGTTTTGTTCCTTCGTCGAGACCTAAGATAAGTAAAATATATTTTGCACACTGCCACGCAACGTGTTCGTTGTGCGTCATTCTGCCGGCGCGGAAAGGAGTTTTCTGTGGAAGTGCACGAAGGGCTGATCAACTTTTGCGATGTGGGAGTGCAGTAAGCTGCTTTCCAGCGACGAATAAGAAGTTTACACATTGTGGCCGTGGCCGCTGCAGCACTCCGCAGCCATCACCTTTGGCGGGCAAATGTTGGCAACGAGAATGCCCTCCCCCATGCCTGAGTGCCATGTGAGAGACGGGTCCGAATGTCGGTTGCCTCCCGAGCGTTCTATTATTGTTCTTGCAACCCAGGTTGATATGCATGAAAATGGGCTTGTAGTGAGTGAATACAGGGATTGCATTAACATAGTGAAGCACTTAAAAACACTTCCTCGCAATCCTGAAGATTTTAACATTTAAAACGTGATTAATCTCAGCACATGAACATATGTTTGAGCAATTAAAAAATGTGTAAACGAGCTTTCAAAGCTCAATGCAAAATTTAGTTGGATGCAAGTACCTCTGATTAAAGCTGAGCTGATAATTCTGTCCTTAATACATCTGCTTTTACTACATAATAATTTTAATACATAATAAAATTTACTGGCACTTGAATAATGCAAAAATGCGGACACCTTGCAAAAAGGAGCAATAAAGTAAGATGTGATCTGACTGGTAGATACTCTTTCCTAAACATCCACCCTCTCTCTTTTGTATCAATCATCATGACGAGTTTATATTAAATTCAATATTTACAAGCCAATATTTATTTCCAAGTTGAATGGCCTAAGGAGAAATATTACATATGACCTTTCGCTACTCATCTTTTTGCGCAGTCAGTATTCTCTAATCTCTCTCCTTTCCTCCTAGTAGAAACTGAGGAGCACGCATATTTAAACTATTCACAGAGTCATTTATGAAAGACGAGTGTTTTGCCAGAAAACAAAACTTGTAATTGTCGTGCTGTTGGAAAATAGCACCTGACATGTGACGTAAGGTCAAACTAGGCAAAACCGTTCTTGGTGTGCTCCCTGTGCTCAGGAAAGATGACTATTCAGTTAATGTACCTAATATTTAAGCTATTTATTCAGTTCAAGCGTTCATATTTTTGCTGTTAGTCCGATAAAAAAAAACGATTTTGACGCTGCAGTTATGGACATAAGTGTTAGGTCTTCCATCACTATATATAAGAAATATATTGAATTGAAAGAGACTTGCTCAATTGTATTATCAAATATATTGCCGCGAAACCTTCTAAACTGTGTTGTTTTTTAACAGCCGCCGGCAGGCGGCCTTACCACTGTGATTGTGGCACGCGTATCAATTCTGTATCCCGTGTTTGTTCATACTCGTTGTCGCGATAAGACGCGTTATCATTTTCTTTGTCGCGAACAATGCGCCGAGATCTGTCTCAAAGATTCCGAACACTTGCGTATGTTTCTACAATGTTCCAGGTTGTGCTAGTAGCAGTTTGCGACGTTATCTAGATTGTTCTGAGCAGCCTTTAAATTGAGCGTTGACGAGTGTGACGGGCATTCTTAGTTCGACGATCGACGAGCACGTTTGTTGCTATCGCCGCCGCCGAGTTGCTTAGTTCTTTTGCGGGCGCAAGTCATCCCAATTCTTCAGAATTTGGATGACTTTCTTCAGAATTTCAGAATTTCTTCAGTGCAATCACCGACTCTTTATTTGTGTCATCGACCTTGTCACCGCTACGTGACAATATCTTGTAATAATAATCTGCAGCTCCTTATTGGAACAAAGAATGCCCATTTTTTCTGGTCAATTTCTGTTCTAATTCATTTTTACTCGTTTGTACTGGGCCTCTAATCACGGAAGCCATTTAGGAGGACTGACTTTTTGCAGCATGGTAAAAACGCGTGTAATGCAAAAGATGTAAATGCTTTTCATTTCCATGTCACTCTGGCCGGCAAGCCATAAAGACGTTCGACGAGATGTTAGAAACAGTAAATTAAATGTATCGGGGATAATTCTGTCCTTGCAAGGAGACTGGTGCGAGCCATTGGCACAACGTGCCCTTGTGCCGTTTTCGGACATCACGGTGTACAAACACGGCGGAATTCTGGCGATCGAAATGAAGATCAATATGTAATTCACGCAACAGTTTTCGATGCTTGTAACCTAATGGGGGTCTTGAAAAGTGTCGATTCTGATCTATTGGATGATAGCAACGATGTTATTTGATTCTGACAAAGTATTTGACTGTCAGAAACGGTTTCTTAAATTTACTTTATGATTCACTGTGGAAGTGCAAAGCAAAAAGCTTCATTGTGATGGTGAACGGCTGCTTGTAAACTTTACGAGGAAGGCAATGCTAGGAGGGAATTTTGCTTAAGCGCTTTGTCGCAAACCTATATATTCGAAACCTTCCTTGGAAGGGCTACAAATTTCCCCTAATAAATTGTTGGCTTCACGTTTGTTCATTATGAATGCCGCGGAATATTCCTTGCGCACCTTACACTCATTTAGCCATGGCCGCCAGCCATATTTGCTGGACAGGAAGAGCTGGCCTTATTGTCGTCACAAGGTATATCAAGCATGCAAGTGAGCTTGCAGATTTTCTTTTTATGGAGAACACTGTTCTACGTCCATCGGCAACAAAAGAAACTTCGAACAAAAAGCGCTTCTTTAATGTGAAACATCTTCAGTTTATAAAAGCGATCCATCTAACATTTTTTTTATTATCGCTCAACGCCAAGACGAGTTTAAAGATGTTACGGAAAGTATGGAAATGTAGCATAGAATTTCAATAATTATTTTCAATCGCTTTTACACCTAGCAGTTAATATGGCCGCCAAGCCATTTAAATTTTTATTGTTTTTCGACAGCCGCTGGCATGCGCCCTTATCACTCTGATTCTGGCACGCGGATCAATTCTGCATTCTTTGTTCATGCTCCTTTTCGCGAGTCGTATCTTCATCACTATCTTTGTCATGCAAGATGCACCGAGATGGGTCTCGAAGATTCCGGCCACCCGCATATGTTTCTGCAACGTTTTAGGGTGTGCTAATCACCGTTTTGCGGCTTTATGTACATGTTCCTTCACCGCGTTTAAATTTAGCGATGGCGGGTTCGTTAGGCGTTCTCTGCTAGACGACTGCACAGCACGATTGTTGCTGTCGCCACCGCCGATTTCTTAACTCTCTTGCAGGCGCAAATCAGCCCAATAAGTAGTTTCTTCAATTGAAGTTCAAGCCGTCTCATTTGCTGACAACATCATTGAGCAATTAGCAGGTCAACTGCCTAACATCACCAGACCAATGGACTTACGGAGCGCCTCAACAAAACTATCGTAGACATGATCGCCATGTACGTCGACGCCGAACACATGGGACGCCATTCTTCCATGCGTGATCTTCGCTTATAACACCGCCGTCCAGGATGCAACCAGAGTGACCTCATTCTAGCTTGTGTACGGCAGGGAGCCCACGACAACACTCGAAGCAATGCTACCGCACCTAACCGACGAGGAGAACCTAGATGTCGCCGCCTACCTTCAGCGTGCAGAGGACGCCCGACTGCGCATAAAAGACCAGCAAACAAATGACGCAAGAAGATACTAGTGATGAAGGGACGCAGAATACACGCGGGGACAATAAGAATAGGTTTGGACACCGATACGCTTCCGTGGATTCAGTACAAAGCTCTTTCGGCGGTGCTTCGGACCACACAGACTACTTCGACGCATCGGAAAGCTTGACCACGAGGTCATCCCTCACGACAAGACCCTCTCCCGACGGCGCCGGCAGCGCCCAGACGTCGTGCACGTTGTGCACCTCAAGCCATATTATGCTCGTTACAATTGGTGTGATATCTAGTATTTTGTTTCCCTTTGTGTAGTTATCTTGTAAGCATCGAGTCGATGCTTTTTAAGGCGAGAGTGATTGGCCGTAGACTATTCAAACCTTCGTTTTTCTTCATTTATCGACAGTTGCTGGCAAGCGACCTTATCACTCTGGTTCTGGCACGTGCATAAATTCTGTATTCTTTGTTTGAACATGCTCGTTTTCACGAGACACATCTTTATCAGTGTTTTTGTCGCGCAACATGTTTCGAGATGTGTCTAAAAGATTTCACCCAACCGCTTATGTTTCAGCAAAGTTCTAAATTGTGCTAGTCACCGTTTGCGGCTTTTATCTAGGTTTTATTCACCGGCTTTAAATGGAGCTTTAAAGGGTTCAACAGGCATTCTGTGTTCGACGACCGCCGAAAAGTATTGTTCCTATAGCCACAGCCTATTGCTTAATTTTGAAGGCGCAAATCAGCCCAATAAAAAGATTATTTAAGTGAATCTCAAGCCTCCTCATTTGACGGCAGCATTGTCAGCACTACGTGACAATATAATCTCATATATCCAGTCAACACTTTCGAGGATGTGCCTGTGATGTCGGCTGAAGTGGTGCTGATGCTGTTCCGTAAACTCTACGAAAAGGAGACTCCGGGAACTGTTGGTCTTCAAAGCGCTTTCATAAAGCGTTATAGAGCCTATACTGCACCTTATCTGGTAAATATTTTGCTAAACCTCTCAGAATATCGACAGTGTTAAAGATTATGGGAAGACTGCTCATGTCCTACCTTTACTAAAACAATCAAAAAAAATTAACAATATCTAATACACCTCAGTATCAATTACATGCACATGCTGCAAGCTATTAGAACATATTTAGTAAGTTATATTTGGTCCTTTTAAACAGAAAACATATTACTTATACAGCGCGGTTGCACGAAAAGGATGTCCACTGTCAGGCAGATATACATATTACGTGAAATTAGATGTTCTACAGGTAGTGTTAGCAAAAGCATTGATAAGGTTGACCACACAAATTGCTCTGTACGTCGGACCACATAGGGCTTCTTAGTTATCTAAGGAACTGAATAGACTCAGTTAGACAAAGTTAGACAATGGATATACAAAGATCAGATTGAGGAAATGAATTGAAAATTTTATGCTGCCCTCGCTGTAACATCCAGAATGCCTCAGGGCAGTATATTAGGAACCCTGTTTTTTATTATATATTAGTGATTTAACCCCGGTAACTTCTGACTCTGTTTCCATTCGGCGGCTTGCAAATGACTGCATTGTTTATAAATGTATAACATCAGTTGTCGATCACAAATTATTAGAGCATTTGTCTTCATATAAGAGCGCTGTCAGGGTTTCAGAAGTGAACTTAACACGCAGAAAACAGTTATCTCAAAGTAACAAGTAAAAACCATTTATTTTATTTGAGTACCGCATGTACAACTATCTCATTTCCGAAGTTTCTCATTATAAATCTCTCAGTTTAACTGTCACCGAAATCTTCCATAGAGGACACATATTTCAAATATTACTTCGTCAACTTTTACAAAAGATTTTTTCAGACGTAAACACAAAGATGTCTTGGTAAATTTTAAACTTGTGGTTTACAATGTAAGTATCAGTTCCAAACTTGAGTCGCTTGACCCTGTACGAACCCGCCACCAAAAAAAAAACATATTTGTCACCTAGACCAAATGCAGCATAAAGTTGTTAGGTTCATCTTTGGTAAAAATAATAAAAGAAAGATTCCCTGCAAAACGTTCCCCCCTGCCAACAACCGTTCGCCCCTGGAAACTCCAAGAAAAATAACTCGCTTGCTGTTTCTGCGTGAAATGTTAAACAATAAACGGAATCTAAGCCCTTCAGCCATGTGTTAAACATTTCAGCTCTAGACGAACACGTCATGACCGCGCTCATGATCTTCCGCAATTATGTTACTGTGTAAGTCATATAAATAGTTTTCTGTAGCAGATTTTTGCTTTATTGCCCTACCTTTAAATCCATGGTGTTAACGTACCTTTGTTGGATAGTTTGTCGGGTGAATTGTCATTGTTTCTTCTATTTTCTGTATGCTTTATGTAGGGCATTCGTGCTAGGACCAGAACCCTGGCCTGCAGTATATTGAATTAAATAAATAAAATTAAGTTAAATGGTTTCAATGAGGAGAAAATCTGTCAGATGCTCGATAATGAGGCTTCGTCAGTTGCATACCATTCTCACCAAATGGTGAATCGCACCGGCTCCATCAATCTTTCAGTTTATCAAAAGTCATATGCGACACAAAAAAGTCGTTAGTTCCGATTCCGCTAGTTGCAAGGAATGCTTTGTTTTTGCTTTATTGATGCATCCTTCATTCAATGCAAATTCAGACCCCAAGTTACTTTTGAGAAACATCGAACAAAAAATAATCTTATTATGAAGTTCTAATTCTCGGGGTGTACGTCTTCCCACTACATTTATCCTTACATGAATAGCTCCAGTTGTCCTTAACAATGTGTGCTTATTTAGTAGAGTTGTTCAGGTCTGCGTTTTGAAAACGTGCTGGATATAGAGCTCCGAACCCGTTTCAGCAAGCGTATCATGGCCATTGTACAAAGCAGTGTCTATTCCTCGAGAAAGATGTAAGTTCTTTAAATGAACGATACATTTTAGACAAAATCTTTTTATTTCAGCGACAATGCTCTGTGCTCGCCATTCACTTTACGGTGCGGAAATACCACTGGATAGCTTCAGTTGCCCATTTGAGGTCTTTTTCATTTCTTAATTCGTTTGAATACCAACAGCTCGAGGCATAACATTTGATAAAATTGCACGACCTATTAAACAGAGGCGAAAGCCAACTCCACTTTGATGGTTACAGGCTCCCTGGTTGCAAAGATGTAAATGTAGCAGCCAAGTACGCATTTGAAGTATATGTTGATTGACGTTATGTATCTTAATTTTTTTCCTACCAGGGTCGAGAATATTCGCCACCGGTGGCTGTGCCTGGCGATTTTCAGCGTAATTATATTTGTGTTTTTTATCGTCTCAATGTTCTTCATGGTTCGAGGTGAGTAAACCCTCGTTTCGTTCTTTTTTTGTAAATAAATATTTAATTTAAACCGCAATGAAGAAAGAGAAGCGAGAACCGCAAGTGCCCATAAAGCGGACCTATTATTTATCAATTCAATCCAGATAACCACGAGTATACTGTATTTTATACAATTTGCAGCACACTGAAGGGTTTGGCATAAAACACGTGGGTCTGACATGCATGCTTTAAGATTACCTGAATCGTTTTGCTTTATTTCAAGCTGCGTTTGCTTGAAATCAATAAAAACGCTACACTTATTTAGTGGCTTATATGGATTCCGAGCTTTAAACCTCGCAGTAAGCATCCTCCTATTTGAACACAACTAAAGCGCGTCATCTAAACTGTCAGCGTTGCTAAAACGTTTTTACCTTTTATCAGGTAGCGAAACGGACGAAGTAACAGGTACGCGCAGTGCCATGTTTTCAAACCATACGAACTGTGATCCTCCGGAGCACTACCTACACATGACAACACAGCGGTGCTCCAGACCCATAAGATATAGCTTTTGGTACTATACCGCCGATTTTTTATAATGCCGATCTTATTTGAAAGCAATGAGTCTAGAGCGACGAGGTAAAAGAAAACAGAGGATGTGTTGGTGCACGGTAGCTTGAGCTTGGCTGTTCTTCAGGATGCAAACAGTGTCGTACGTATTACGAGACCTCCGTTCAAGGCTTAGCTATGCTGAAGACTGATTTAAAAATTCCGTGTACAGAGAATAACGCTTTGCAATTGTACCAAAATACTATTGACGCTTCTGCTCTGGTCACTTAACTTCATGGATACGTACTTGCATATGTACTCATGCAAGCGATGGGTTGCTCCGCTTTGTGAGCAAGGTATGAATGCACTACGGTTGCGGCCATAAAGAGCACCTGTAAAATACGAGCTGAAAGTGCCTTCGTGCCCAGATACAGGCTAGCGTCATTGTGAAGCCGCTGTGTTGATTTTCAGCGAAAACATCTTTCTCCTTAACACTATAGCTATAGTATATACTGATCATAGCTCTAAGTTCTCTCTGTAGAAACGCCCGTTTAACTAATGTCATGTCAAATTTATTTGAACAACTAAGAATACTTGCGCGCGCTTACATTGCAATTACTTGCGTTCACGTATGCGTACTAGAAAATATAATAAATACATTTATATCATCTATTTGCTATATTTCCTGCATTTCATAAATATGCTTGAGTGCTTTTTTATGCATATTAGTGTTTAATCCTGAACAAAATGATTTGATCCGCGTTCTTTTGATTTCAGTTCTCTATTAGCACATTGAAAGGTTGCTTCTTTGTCATCAACAGTAAATGGCATTCTCTAGTTTTCTTTTCTGCAAATGAAAGCATAGTGGTCGTATATAGTCGCCTCACTTGAAGTGAAGATCCTATAAAACGGATGTATTGTTTTATTAGTACGCTATAGAAATGCTAAGAGCATCCCGTAAGTCAGAAAACTAGTTGCGTTATAAAAACATATCGCCTTCATTTGAAATAAACATATTATAATGAGCCTTTATTTGATTCAATATTACGAAGTTTTTATTGTCACCAGCCAAAAGCGTTTGCCATCCTTTTATTGTTTCCACAAATAAGATTTAAGCATTCAAAAGATATTTCGAGATCACTTTTCGCGGAGTAGGCATTTAAAAAAAGCTCCAGTGGACGGTTTTTTTACGAATCACTGCGTACATAGAAAGCGCGCTGCACGAAGGTATGCTCCTGTATTGGTCATCAGTGGTCATGCTCAAAATAATGCTCTGTCATCAGGATGAATGATAAATATAGAGATCAGAGAATCTAGCTGCGGGACCTTTTCTAGGTCCTTGGGGTACAAATGCCAGCATCCGCGTTTGTCACGCTGGAGCTCAATTGTAATTAAAAAGATGTGGCCTAGTTCACAACACAATTATCGTCCAGTCAGTGCGCGCAACCTTTGCGGGCTCAAGAGCGCTAAAGCGTGTGCACACCGCACACCGGAAATGCGTCTGGAAGGGAATTAGGGCGCAGTTCACACCAGCCTTTAATCGCAGTTTATGAAGTGACAGCGCCGATGATAGGCGGGCGGTAAACTTCCTTGTGCAGAACCTTTTGCTCTGCGTTTGTCTGTTTAGCCATAATGCAACGTTTCGCGTACTGAACTTCAAAGTGCGCTGCCTATCTATCAAGGATCTTTCACTGTCGCTAAGCCCTGATAATTTGTGTGTGTTTTTTTTTTTTTTTTTTTGGGGGGGGGGGGTAAAAATATGCTCGACTACCTTGCACTATTCGATAACGGGATGGATAGAGCAGAGAAATTGTGGAACATCAATTTTAACTCGAATGACTTGTATCTTTGCCACTTTTTAGGACAATCAGTGCAACGGTGTCCCTCTTTTAGTTACGTCCATTTTCGCGCGAGAATCCTCTGAAAAATTTTTATGAGGCGATAACCTCACAATTTCTCACACAGTCTCACTCAATTCACATACGAAATCACATACAAATCGCATATAATTGCGTAAGGTCTCATAGTTTCTCCACATTATCATAAATTATGCACAATATTTTATGATAATGATGTTAACCGCATGAGAGTCTATGAGATTCGATTAGATTTTAGGAAGTTATTGCTGCGTAGAACTTTTGGTTTTTCAGTAGGGAAGTTTTACACTTATGCCCTCATCACGCATTGTCCCCTACTTATAAAGCGCGACTGTGCAAAATGTAGCGACGCAGACCCACCAGAGGTTATTTGCAATTCACATGCCACCTGTGTGACATATTTCTAGTCATGCTCCCTCAGTGACGAATTTTCACTCAGTATGGACAAGAATTTATGAGAAATCTTCCACCGAGACTAGATGGGGTGGTTCATAGAAAGTCGAAAATACTCTTTTTCAGTGTTTAAAGCGCCTGTGTTCTTCTTTTCGCTTATTCCGTAAACACTGACTTTACAATTGGCATCCATGCTTTCACGTTACTTCTCTAGACTGTAGTCTGAAAAAAAAAAGCATTGTTTTATGCGCGCATATTAAGACCGATTGATACGAGGGACCATCAGTGCGTAGGCCGCACATTGACGTGTTCGCGCACGTCACTGCAAACTGGTCTGCAATCCGATGCCGTCAAGCGGACTCAACACTCCAAAAACCAGATGGCCTAACGGGACTAATCAAGGTCGCAAAGCTTTTTTTAAGCTATTGGCAACGCCGGGAAGTAGGAAAGAAAGGAGATTAACCTTTTTCCGTTTGACTTGACATTTACCCACCCCCTCTTCACCCCTATACCGAGCCATGAGCGAACTACAGGACACCAGTGGAAAGGCCCCTTTCATTCTTTGCCCACGACTGCAGTCGCAAGATTCGATCATGCGTTGAAGGAGTTCATTTCTCTGAATAATGGGCTTATTACCACACGTAAAGCGATCAGGTTCCCGATCCGAGGCTAATCCCGATAAAGAAAAATCATTTGATATCTCTCGCTTTACCGGCCCGTGGTACAACAGCGTGCCTAATATAGTAGTGACGTGTCAACGTGTATTACGCGGCCCGCAGACAGACAGCTCATTGTTGAATCGGTCTTTCCGGCAGCTTTGGACGGCTGGTATTATTAGTACAGACACTGCGTTAACGGCAGTATATCGTTACCCACTTGATACAAATTCTCATAGCACATTTTCCACCAACCCACAGAAAGCAAACGTGATTTGACCCCCTAGTAAAAAGGAATCGACACCACCTGACATCACATTAATGATAGAAAAACAGCGCAACAGACGTGGACGGAGGTGAAGAACAAACAGGACGGGCGCTGAACTCACAACTGAAGTTTATTAAAAAAACACAAACATATAACCCAGCCAAGCAGCACCAAACCGCACATTAAACAAGAAAATCATGATGACCCCACACACACACCACGTTCAAGAAACTCAACCTCATTATCTGTTAAAGCGATTGACGGTTCACTAACCATGAGGCGAATGATATGCCTGGCCTCAATGATTTCCCGGTTAATCTGTGCCGGATGGGCATCCAAAATAACTGTCTGTGTTAGAGAAGGATGGCAGCCGTCACATCCCTTACAGTGTACAACCAGATTAGATCCTCCTAATCTGGTTGTACACTGTAAGGGATGTGACGGCTTACGGCTTACAGAGGTCTGATCGTATTTTCGGCCATATATGGTTGACTAGAACTGGGTTCGGGTATGTATTTGTCTGTAGCTTTCTCAATGATATTGGTTTGTCTTTGCTTAACGTGGCATCTGGTGGTGGTAGGACAGTCCTGCTCAGTATGTAGTGCGTTTTTATTTCGCTATAGATAATCAGGTCCAATTGTTTGCATTGCTCGAGTGGAACGCCTCCAGCCCGGTGTGCGAGATATCTTGGGCTAGTTTGTGCGCCGCCACGTTTCCGGGCACGCCTGCGTGGGCTGGCGTCCAAACAAGGGTGATGTCTCTTTTTCTTGGCTTTTGATCAAGGATTCTAGCCGCGGTCATCGCTATGACTCCTGCCGTGTAGCTCCTGATTGCGCTTTTGCTGTCACTGACTATGTATTTGGCATCGGTCTGAGCAAGAGCCAGTGCTATTGCAGCCTCTTCTGCTGTCTGTGTCGATCTTGTTTTTATAGAGGCTGCTGTAACCATTTCTCGCTTGCCATTGACTACGACTGCATTAATTGTTTCTTTGCCGCAGTATGCAGTGTCTACATATACAATTCTACACAGATATTCTGCCTCGAGTCTCTGTGTCTGGGTTTTTACCCTTTTCTCGTGTATTTGCCTATTATATTCAGGGTGCATGTTCTTTGGTAATGGGGGGACATGGGTCCGTATCCGGGCCTCCCCTGTCTTTAATTTCCTCTGTCTTGTCTCAGTATTTCTTCGGTTGTATACCTATTTCCCTCACTATGTTCCTTCCACCCTTAGTTTTCTGTTGTCTTCATTGTTACGTAGCTATTGTTTCCTCAATTATTTCATTTAATGTGTTATGTATTCCCAGCATCATTACTCTGTCTGTGGAGGTACTTTCCGGGAGGTGTAGTGCTCTTTTAATTCATTTTCTGATCATGCTATCAATCATATCTTTTTCGGCCTTCTTCAGGTATAAATATCGCATGGCATACCCGACCCTACTTATTACGAAAGCTTGCATGAGCCTTGATAGGTTACTTTCTTTAAGGCCTCCTTTTTTATTGGTTATTCTCCTTAAAAGGATTGTTGTTTGTACGACCTGTCCTTCCAGTACCTTTATCGCTTCTCTGTTGTATCTGTTTGTTTGGAGGACCATTCCTAGCACCCTCATTGGTTCGACTTTTGGGACAGCCTTCCCTCCACTTCTATATTTAGGTCCTCTTCTATTTGCCTTAGGTGTTGCGGATTGTATACAGTCAACTCCGATTTTTCTGAAGAACATTTCATGCCGCTCCCTTTTGCGTATTGGTCAGTGTTGTTTGCCACCTCTTCAATTTGTGTTCGATGTCAGCATCGCTAGCTTTGTTTGTCCAAATGGTTATGTCATCTGCATATAGGCTGAATTTTATGTTTTCTATTTTTCTTAGCTTTTCTGAGAATCTACACACGGCTATGTTGAAAAGTGTGGGCGATAGCACCGCTTCTTTTGGTGTGCCACTGCTCCCCAATTCGAATATTTAAGATTCCATACCCTGGTATCTCAATTTTTCTTTCTGTCCTTTAGAAAGTTTCCTAAGTATTCATACATACTGTCGCCTACGCTTAGTTTCGTGAGGCCCTGTAAAACAGCCTCGTGTTTTAAACTGTAAAATGCCTTCTTCAGGTCCGATTCTAAGACACGTTTAACACCTTTTGATCTTGATTTTACTATATCATGGTTTAACCTGAGCATAATATCTTGCATACTAAGATGTTGTCTGTACCCTATGACCGCCCGGGGCCACAGCTCATTCTCCTCCATATATCTGGTCAGCAGTCTTCTCTGAATCACATATCCGAATAGTTCGCCTACACATGATGTGAGTGATATTGGTCTCAAATTATCCACCGTCAGAGGTTTTCCGGGTTTGGGTATTAGCACTATCTCAGCAAATTTTCATTGCTCTTTGATTTCCCCTCTTTCCCAGTATCGCTGCATGAAATTGGTTAGCTCCACTATTGCCAACTTTCATTAAGTTGATAAAGTCTAAGAACCATCATGGAGGCAACGATGATGACTTCCTTAAAGAAGTTAAAGAGATATATATCGGAGAAGTAAAGAAAGATAAATTAGAAAACGACAATGAACACCCAAACCAGCGACTAGATGCCCCCATAACGGTAGCTGAATTGGTGGTAGAAATTCGTAGACTACAGACGAAATCGACCGCAGGGCGGGATGGGATAACTCACAAGGTGCTGAGGAACTTGGATAACGACCAACTCACGAAGCTCTTTTCGATGGGCGCTAACTCTACTGCGCAAATGCCCTGTCGCGTAGTTAGGGCTTCCTAATAACCTGCATATCAAAAGTTTGTCTCCAACATTCTAGAAAGCAAATTGATTTCTGTACTAATGATTAGTATATACGGCCCAGTTACGAAACATTCATATATGTTCTTTCAGCGTACATGTTCAAGTGTCCAGTTCATTCATTGCTTCCGGGTAACAAAAGAAGAAAAGAAAGGGAAATTCTGGTGCATCACATTAAAGCAACCGATAACATGCTGTTAGTGCACTTCATTCTGCGAGAAATAAATTGCCTATCCTTTAAATATAATGCGACACCCTCTAAAGATACATTAAAACAGATTATTCAGACAGCAGCCTGTGCAGATAAGTAAATCGGCGTCACAGTGAGATTATCATTTAGAGCGGCGACCTCTGTAGGAATGAGTCTAAACTATCAAATATCAATAATTCAAAGCTCTGTATATTAAAATGTATAAGTGGCCGAGATTGCAACTTTTTTTACTCAACCATAGTTGCTGTTCTGTCAGATAACTGTGGTTCTATAGGTCACTTTTTCAAAACTCAAACCTTGATTACCAGAATGGGGCTGGTGATGCACAAATGGGGCTATGATGCTGTTGGGCGAATATCACGTGCAGGACTTGTAAGAGCTCTGGATGTGCGATATTAAATGTTCTAGCCTTATTTTGTGCGGTTCAATGCTCTTGAGAAATGGAATTCGTAACTTTTACATTGTAGCTGCTCGACCTTGCAGCCGCGCCTGAGGCCTATTTGCTTCCCTTGAAAGTGCTATAATCGGCACTTTGCTGTGATATACATCATGCAGTTTAACTTTATACGTTCATGATTTCTTTGCAGTATTTTAATTTGTTACATTAACCGATAACATCATTCTAAATCACTATGCTTTCCGTCAAATAAGCCCTTGTTTTCGAATGTCACCCCGATTAAAAGCTGGCAATGGCCGAAATGAACATTTTACTCGAGTTTCCAAAAAATCACACAATTTTCAAGCTCGTCTGCTTTCTTATCTCCTTCTCTTCAGAATTCCAGAGGCTAAGGAGTGCAACTAAACCAGGTGAGCGTCACCAATGAATTTAACGAGTGTCGCAATACGTACTTTATCATTTCTGTTGGCGTTGATTGCTGCAAAGATATTTCCCGTGCTCAGTCAAGCTGCTGAGGCTTCGGTTAGAATTACATTTTTTTTTTCATTATGATAGTAATCATTGTGTAGTTTTATTTTAGTGTGAAATAGAGTTGTCCCATATTTAGGAATAAGTGAATCGTTATTTCTATTCATTTCAGTACACTCCAAGACAGTGTTTTGCCTTTGGCAGGAGTGGTGTTCGTAAAAATGGCGCAGATACAATAAAATGACATAGTGACAATTTACCTGCAAAAAAAAAATTCATTGTGGCTTAAAGGGGCAACCTCAATTCGAAATCTACAGGTATAAGCACAGCGCCTCAGTGATGTAAAAGTATCGTTTATTTTTTGAAGAATACCTCACTTAGAAAACATTCTGTGATACTCCACAACAGTATACAGGGTTGTTTGTGCCTGAAAGCGAACAAATACATGTGTTGTAGACATTTGTGGCAATTTTACCGTTCCGCTTAAAAAGAAAACGACGTTCGAACGCAGGCTCCATATTATTTTTCTTATGTTGTGCACATGATACATATAAATATATATATATATATCCAGGAGCCGGTCTAAAAAACCGGACCCCGGTCGAAACGTCGACGAAGAATAAATGAAGTGTTAATGATCTTCGCTATTTATTTCTTCTGGAGCAAGGAACGTCTTTTTCGCAAGCATATATATATATATATAATGCAATCAGGCGGAATAAGCAATTCGCACTACAATAGCTTTACTGACACCTTGCTGCTGGTAAAGCCGGCGT
>JAJIZL010125640.1:197525-217324 GCA_023969395.1 Amblyomma maculatum | reverse complement strand
TTATTATTATTATTATTATTATTATTATTATTATTATTATTATTATTCGAGGCGTGTTGAAAACTCGGGCTGTTAACGTAAGCTTTTGAGCCAGCAGAAAAGCAATAAAGTTATTCCTGGTAACAAACTGGCAAGCCGTCTGCTGTATTCTTCGCAAGATGGAAGTTTCCTATCAGCAGGACGTGCAGCAGTAGATACCCCTTTTTGCGGCAGTAAAGTGATCTATATGTGGCAGAACTGAGGACGTGCAGCTGTAGGAGAAAATCCTTATACTCACATAGTATAAACAGTTGGTGTATGTTGCATTTCATCCAGCTCACTTGCTAGCATTTGAATTTTTATTTATAACTTGAAGACAATGTTCAAAAAGAGATGGAGGCGATAATTGTGCTCAAAGATAGCTGGAGTGGATCGCTCGTGCGCAGCAACCAAGTTAGGATTGTTTTTAGAGCTTCCACAGTTTAATAAATTGGTTGTCTTGCTATCATTTTCACCCACACGAGGACTATTATGTACAAAAACTGATCCTAATTTTAGAAATCAATAAAGGTGTAGGCATGAGTAACGTTACTTTCTTTACCTCTTCCTAGGGTCTGTGGAGCAGAGCACAGCCTCAACTGGTGAGGTTTTTTAGTCATTTTATGAAGAAGTTATATATAAACCCTTGCTTTTAGGTTTCTGTGTCTTGCATCAATACCTATTTGGAATGTTAAGTTGAATTTTGTTTTGAACTGTTCCAACCGCACTCGCCAGTGACGTGTGCCACAAGGTGCGATTATAATTTTCGTTGCTTTCACTTCCCAGAATGTGTATCTCACGTGGTTTGGAGTAGCACCCACTTCACCTCCTCCTTTCCTCTATCACTGGGATACAAAACTTGAGGGATGAAAAATGAATGCTTCTCGTTCGCACATTGTACACTGGTGTATATTCAAAGAAGAAAGAAGGGCACTAGTCCTACTTTCGATGTTTGAGTTCTCAAGGCCTGTCACTATCTCGAAAGTAGAATGACGAATAACCAAGAAACGCCACAGATGTGAAGCTGACAAAATTCCATGAGTAATGCCTAGCCTTTGTTGTGTCTCCTTTATCTTTGTCGTTGTGTTTTCGCACTACTGCAGTGCCTTCCTCGAAAATGAACACAATTTGGAAGCGGAATCTAAGGAAGAAGAATAAATCTTTTTTTAAGAAATCGTCGTTACGGTGAACAGGCTTCAAATAACGTTCTTTACGTGTCCGCTTTTGGTGTGATTTGGAAATCGTTTCATAAAACGAGAATGATTTTTTAAGAGGCACAGAGTGTCCTGCCTTTGGATTGTTAATTTCAGCTGCAGCTGCCAGCGCTCAAATGCAACGGCGCTGAAAACTGAGAAACGTTTCCAAACCTTTATAGAATTGCTTGCTTTTGAAATTTTATCTGTATTGATTGCTTTCGTCATCATCACCTCGAGCGATCAGTGAGTTGTATTTAAGAACAACACTGCAATTTTCGCCGAAGAGATCTTTGGCATACAAGTCCGTCTAGTGGTTTGCCCCAAGGTTATCGCATGAAGACAGGTACAAGAGGCATACTGAAAACAGGACACTGCGCTTTAAAACTTTCAAAGCTACAGTTACATGCTGTAAGTGCTGTGTCTTGTTTTCAGTGTGCTTGTTGTGTCTATCGTCCTGCCCTAAACTTCCGGCAAATTTTTTTGCGCCAACTTGCCTGGAATAGTGTTCTCGCCACGTTTATATTGGTAACTTCATACGCTCGGGATTTTTTTTTTTTTTTGTAATTTGAAAAGCCAGTATTTTTTGTCGTATTAAGTTTGTTTTTCTGGCTGTTTTTCCAGAACCCCTGAGGCAGACTTCTGCTTGTAATGTTTATTAACAGAAGGCGTTCATACAGATGCTTTGTAGCGTTTCGCGGAAGAAACTTAAATGCAATTGCAAGGGCTTTGCACAAATAGATGTGGGCCTGACCAACAACTTCCTCCAGTGTAATACATTATTTTTCCTAGAAAAAGAACCCTGTATTTTTGTCCAAATAATAAAAATGTTTACAATATATCAATGCAACCGAAACCATGCGCCGGTATTTCTAGTACCGGAGATTTTGTAATTTAGGTTGCAGGCTTTTTCAGAAAGAATTAGGCTAATATGCGTGGTTCAAGGGGAAAGACATGATCGATAAAATTTATTATTGCGGATAAAAATATATTTTATAACTCATAGGGCAGTCATCATTGCTCTGAGCATATTTTTTTTTGTGAGGTGCGTTGCTGTGAATTTTTTAAACCAGCCGGCTTCGAACCGCGTTCGAATGCAAACCAATTCAACTTGGCTCTAACCCTCATAAACTGAAGCTCAGGCACATGTCCTAATTTGCCAGCAAAGATGTACTTGCCGTAAACCACCGGGAAAGCACGCCCTCTAACTTAACTGCTAATGTCACTTTACCGTGTCCTAGAGTAAAGCGTCCCCCCCCCCCCCCCCCCTTTCCCCTTTTCCCCCCCCACCCCCCCCCCCCCACCCCCACTCCTACTTTTTGCACGCACCTCACCCTGGCCAGCGCCATCCAAAGCAAGAATGCAATCATTCTCAACGTTAAAAAAAAACATAAAAAGTTGGCGCCTCACCCAGATACCCATATGTTCAAAGATTGACGAATGACGCCGGATGACCACCGCCAGCGGGCACTATGTGACACCGGAGAAGCAGATGGCCGCTGTCTAGGCGGGAGCTGGCGGCAAAGTGAAATAAGAGAATGTTTAACATATTTAAATTCCAAGTCCACAGTCATCGGCGTAGCGAAAACAAGTAGCGTGTCGGCTCGCCGACCTCTGGGCGTACACGTCTAACTCCGACCGGCTCGATCAGATCCATTTTCACTGCGCATATGTTATTTTCTCAGAGGAAAATTTTCTTGCAGCCATCTTGAGGTTCTGTGTCGTCCTGGGAAAGCAGCCCCCTCCATTTGTCCTTTAATTTCAGCGCGCGAACTGAGGTAATGATGATAAGCTTTTTATATACTCCGAAAGAAGGGGAACCAGCCGAAAGACTGGTTGCACTGCTTAGAGAAGGTCAGCAGGGATCCCTTGGGACTCTGCGGCCTCCAATGCGCGCAAAATGAGCTGGCGCTGTTGGGCGAGCTCGGTGGTACGCAGGAGGGACTCCCACGCATCCCTTGTAGCTGTATTGTTTGCGTTGTGTCGTGTACATGTCCACACCACGTGAATGAATGTGGCCGGTTGTGAGCAGCGTTTGCAACTAGGTGCAATAAGATTTGGGAAAATTTTGCCATATAGCCATGGGTTGGGAAAGGTTCCTGTTTGTATTTTGCGCCAATGGACGGCCTCGCGCCGGGATAGTTCCCGGTGTGCAGGGGGGTATAGACACCGTTCGAGCCGATAATGCTGGAGGATGTCCATGTATGTAACAAGGCGGTGTTGACGGGCGCTTGCTTGGTATTTTGCGGCAAGTAATAGAGCCGAGAAAGATAGTTTTTTTTTAAGAAGCAAAAGAAGAAACATGTTAGCATAAAAATTGTTTCAGGCATTAAATAATGTAATTCAAGGGAGCAACGTACCAGGCATCCTTTAATCTAAAACCAAAGGTAGCACACCTAAATACTCTGATGCCGTGTAAAGAAAGCTGTGGTCACGGCAAGGACTAAATGATATACAGGTTAAGGTTTGAAAATGAAGTAATCTTGACAATGATGGGCACATAAACGCAAGCTAGCAAGAAGTTACCAGTCAATCCCGCTAAAGAAAAAAAAAGGCTGCTGTTTTTCTTTTTCACTTTACGATTTGCGGACATTAAGTGCTAAAATTCTTAAACTCTGTTCTCGCCGCATCATCTTTTGATGCCGACTGTCCAATATTTGCTATATCATAAATATGGCGACCAATTTTCGAACATTATTTGAATACACAATACGCTGTCTGTGCCCATATATATTTGCTGCAGAGGGCAAGCATTGCTTCTACGGGTCATGTAGAGTGAGGTGACATTGCAAATTTATAATTTAACCAATTTACTAGGTTTACGTTAATTAAGAACATTTGCGATTTGAGTTCTAACCTCAGAGCTAGGAATTGACTTAGGGCGACCTATTGTGTCATGCACGTTTCAAGTAGATTCGGTTTGAGGGCTGTTTATTTTTAGCACCTATTTCATAAATAAGCACGAAGTATGCACATAACACGTGTATACAATATTAGCTTGCTTTCCACATTTAAAAATACAGACGAAGAGCAACATTAAAAATTTCTGCATCGAATTATCAATACAAAGCGTGGCTTCACGCGTGATTACTTTCGCTGCCTCAGATCAAGCAGTCTTTCAAGAATCTTCTTACTCTTGATATCTGCCGTCTTTGAACGTCGTTATTACTTATATAGAAACTCTTAAAAGCTTGTTACGTAACTTTTGAATAGTATATCTTTTCTGACCTGAAGGGATTCATTTCTCTCTCTCTCTCTCTCTCTCTCTCTCTCTCTCTCTCTCTCTCTTTCTCCCACTCTCGTAAGCACCACTATGGTCACAGACACCTACAAGAGGTGAGCTTTTTTTAGTATTGTTGTGCATGCTTCACTACATGCGCTATCTTCTGATTACCACCATGCGTTCTATAGCCTACAACAAAGCTAAAATGTTCAAGGAGATTTATCATTATTTGCCTCCGCCTTCTACCAGACTTTAACAGCTTCAATCGTTTTTTGACGTTAAACCCAACATACCGACCGTACCAACCAATCTTTTCAAAATTTTTTTAGGAGATGATAGTTGGCTTTGCTTAGACCAGATTCATGAAAATCAATCATGTATGTATTTACAAACCATAAAAAACAATGAACAGGGAAGCTTGTTATGTAGAAAAATATGAATTTATTTAAATATTCTGACGAAGTCTTACATTTATTTTGTGAAAACATATATTGTTACTGCTAAACAAGCGAGCTTAGGGAGCATTTCGCGAAACTTGGCTGGCCTTAATTAAATATTGGGTGTCTTGATCTGGCTTTTAACTGGCGTCTCCCTGTTTGGGCATCTTGTAGCAGCTTTCTTTTTATCCTGCTGGAGCTTATTTACATATTAGGCCCTTATATGCATTGTTCGGTACTGTAGTGTTCACGGTACTCTTTCTGAACACCAGACTTCAGCGAAGTCTTTGCCATTACGCCCCAGTTTAAAGTCAAGCTCAAATATTTTTTGGAAAACTTGGTTTATGTGCACTATTTTATCGTTTTTAGTACAATGAACATATAACCTTGCTTCGGAAGGGCAGACTACACTGCAAACGGCTGCGTTCTATACGAAAACGAACGCTAACGCCCCGGGGCTCCGAGCAATTGCTGCGGTTGCCCGTCAATGGTTGGGGCTCTGATGACGTCATTGGCGGGATCTCCAGCCGTCGCCGACAGTACTGTTGCATGCGCATTGCTCAGGCGCCTTCAGAGCTACAGCTAAACATAAATTGTTGAATTTCCGAGGTGCGACGAAAACTTCGGGCTGTTACCGCAAGCTTTCGAGCCTGAAGAAAAGCAATAAAGTTTTTCCTCGTAACGAAATTTCAAGCCGTCTGCTCTATTCTTCGTAAGATGAAAGTTTCTCATCAGCAGGGCGTGCAGTAGTAGATACCTTTTTTTTTTGCGACAGGAAAATGGTCTATGTTGCAGGATTGGGGAAGAAGAGCCGTAGGAACGAATCCTGATACGCAAATAGTATAAACAGTGGATGCTTAGCATTCCATCCATCTCACGTGTTACATTTGAATCTTTATACGTTGCAGAAAACGCTGAAAACAGGATAATTCGATAACTGTGCTTAAACGTAGCTTGAGTACTTTGTTCGTAAGCAGCCACCAAGTTGTTCCCACAGTTTAATAAATTGGTTTTCTTGGTACCATGTCCTCTCACGCGAGGAACTTATGACCAAAAACTGACCCTAATTTGAGAAACCAAGGAAAGATGTAGGTATCAGTAACATTAATTTCTTTGCCTCTTCCCAGGGTCTGTGGAACAGAGCACAGCCTCAACTCGTAAGCGTTGTTATTTATTTTGATGAAGATGATATATATAAATATTTGCTTTGCGGTTCCTTTGTCAGGCATCGATACCTTTTTCGATGTTACGTTAAAGTTTCATTTGAACTTTTACAACTACGCTCAGCAATGACATGTGCAAACACATTTTTTTTTTTTCGCTTTCAGTTACCAGACTGTGTATTTAATGCACGTGGGTTTCAGTCACGCGCATTTCGCCCCCTATTTGCTCTGTTAGCCGGGTACAAAATTAAGCGATGAAAAATAAATTATTCTCTTTTCCAGATACTCAACTTACGTATTTTTAAAGACTAGAGCTGGGCACAAGTCTATCTTTCGGGGTTTGAATTTTCAAGGCCTGTTACTATCGCGAAATTACAAGAGCGAATAACCGAGAAACGCCACAGATATGAGGTTGATAAAATTTCACGACTAATATCTAGCTTTTGTTGTGTCTTCTCTATCTTTGTCCTTGTGATTTCGCACTAGTGCCTTGTCTTCTCTGAAACTGAAGAAAATTATTTGAAAGTGAAATCTAAGGAAGCAGATTAAATCATCTTTAACAAATCGTCCTTCAAAACAATTTTATGGCGTTATGGCGAACGGGCCTCAAACAACGTGCTTTGCTTGTTCGCATTTTTAGTGCGTTTTTGGAATTGTTTTTTCAGACGTGAATGCTTTGTTTAAGAGGCATAGTGTATTGTCTTTGGCTCGGTAATTTCAGCTGTAAGTTATCAACGCTAAAGTGCGCCTGCTCTGGAAACTGAGAAGCATTTTTCAAGGTTTCTTATGGCGAATTCGAGTGGGAGAGTAGGCGCACTCGAGAGCACTTCGAAAGTGCTCTCAGACAAGATGGCGCTCCCCAGTGGGTGAGCAGGAGTAGAATCACTGGCTTCCAATGGTAGAGGAGGAGGGCTTTTCCTCCGCTTAGAGCACCCGAGTGCACTCCCGGCTGCTCTCTCGTCTGAAGCGAGTGTACAGGACGTCGCATGGCATAAAGCGTCATATCCGCGCCATTTTTTTTTTTATTCTGCTCTGTCGGCGATGCTCAAAATGGCGGCTGCAAAGCGTCGGCCCTCGGCGAGCTCAGCGAATTTGCGTCAGGAGCGGAAAGCATTGCTCAGATGCTGTGTGCATGTTTTAGAGTCACTGATGGCGTCGAACGCGCCAGTGGAGGCAAATCGCCGTGCTTTGAGAACAAAGGCATGCAAAACAAATGGTTCCGCACGAAGCGTTGGCCTCTTCTCGGGTTGCAACTCCCGCCACCACCATGGCCGCAACTGCGGGTAGGCGGAAATTGCTGGGAAGAGAAGTGCGATCACGTGGCTTCTCTCAACACGCAGAGAGCGTTTCCGTGGAAGGATGGCTACACCCTCGCTCGGCGTGCTCCTGTACTGTTCTGCAATGCTCGATGCCTCTGCTCTCGTCCCCCCAACCGAATGCGCCATTAGAATCGTTTGCCTTTGAAATTTAATCTGTATTGAATATTTTCGCCATCATCCCCTCGAGCTATCAGAGAGTTTTATTAACTGAAAGTAACTGCAATTTTCGGCAAAGAAATCACCGACAGACAAGCTTGTCTTGTAGTTTGCGCCAAGGTTATCACATGAAGACATGTACTAGAGACATACTGAAAACAGGACAAAAGGCTTTAAAACATTCAGAGCTACAGTTGCATGTTGTCTCTGCTGTGTCCTGTTATCAGTGTGCTCGTTGTGTCTGTCTTCCTGCCCTAAACGTCCAAAAGAATTACATGCCAACTAGCCTGGAGTAATGTTCTCGCAAAGTTTCCAGTGGCAACTTCATACGCGCGGGAATTGTTTTTACTCAGAATAGCCAGTAATATATGTCTTAGTAAGTTTTTGTTTTCTGGCTGTTTCTAGAGAACCCCTGAGGGCGACGACTTCTGGTAATGTTTAATAACAAAAGGTGTTCTGTAGCTTATCGCGGAAGCAATTGAAATGCATTTGCAAGTGCTTTGCACAAACAGATGTGGGCCTGGCCAGCAATTTCCTGCACTGAAATACATTTTTACGTAGAAACTCCTCATTCTCTCCCCAAAAAAAAGGCCTGTATTTTTTACTTAGAAATAAAATGTTTAGAATGTATCGATGCAACCGAAAACATACGCCGGTATTCTTTGAAGATAAATTGTTTAGTACCGGTAATTTTTAAATTTAGGTTGCAGTTTTTTTTTTAAGAAAGAATTGCGCTAATATTCATGGTTCAATGGGAATTATGGTATCGATAAAATTTAGTATTGAGGATAGAAATGCCGTTTACAACTCTGAGCGAATTCATCACTGCGCTGAGCACATTGTTTGTGAGGTGCGTTGCTGTGAATTTTTTTTTAAGCACCAGACTGCGAACCCCGTTCGAATCCGGCCCCATTCAACTTTTCTTCTTGCCTTCTTATCCTAACGCTCAGGCACATGCCCTAATTTGCCTGCAAGATGTGTTACTTGCCGTAAACCACCGAGCAAGCACGCCCTCTCACTGCACAGCTAATTTCACATTTCCGTGCAGTACAGTAAAAGCACCCCCCCCCCCCCCCCCTTTCCTTTCCGCGCTGGCCTGATATACATCCCAGCTCCCTACCTTTTGTACGCACCTCTGCCTGGCTTATGACCAAAACTGACCCTAATTTGAAAAATCAAAAGAGATGTAGGTGTGAGTAACATTTATTTCTTTTCCTCTTCGCAGGGTGGGTGGACCAGAGCGCAACCTCATCTGGTGAGGTTTTTTTTAGTCATCTAAGGAAGGTGTTAAACATAAATATTCGCTTGGCGGTTTTTCTGTGTCATGCTTCAAAACCTTTTTGAACGTTAAGTTAAAGTTTGTTTCGAAGTTTTACAATTACGCTCAACAATAACATGTGCCATAAGTTGCAACGACAATTTGTTTTCACTTTTAGTTACCAGACTGTGTATTTAATGCACGTAGTTAGCAGTCACGCCCACTTCACATCCTCTTTTCTCTGTTAGATTACATACCTTGAGCGATGGAAAAGGAATGCTTCTCTTTTCCAGATTCTCAACTGAATTATTTTTAATAAAGAGAGCTGGGCACAAGTCCAACTTTCGGGGTTTGAATTCTCATGATCTGGTACTATCTCGAAAGTACTTACAAGGACGAATAATAAAGGAATGCCACAGATAGGATGTTCATAAAATTTAATGTGTCATATCTAGATTTTGTAGTGTCTCCTCTATCTTTGTTGTGTTTTCGCACTAGTACCATGTCTTCTCTGGCACTGAAGAATATACTTCGAAAGCGAAATTCAAGGATGAAGATGAACTCTTTCTTAAAGAATCGTCCTTTCCAAAAATTCTTATAACGTTATTGGCGCGTTTGTTAAATTGCTTCTTAACACGCCAATGTCTCTTTTAAGAGGCATAGTGTATTCTCCCTTCGGCTTGCTAATTGTCTGCTCAAGGTAGAAGCTAAACAAACTATTTAAGAGGTGAGAAAATAAGCTGATTTCCTAATCTAGATATAAATGAGACAAATTCCGCTTTCTCCTTGTCTTTCAAGAGAGTCTGATGTCTCCCACATCGCCTAAATTTGGTAAGTTTAATTGCCAATTTCATCAGGGCATTAGTAAAAATGTTTCGTCATGCTTAATTTATTCCAATATGATTTTTTCGTTATGTGATTTATACGTACTATACGTTTACAAACAAAAACAACAACCCGTCTACTATGGGGATTGGTAGAGTCCCATATACGGTTAGTTGTAGCGTTCGCATCACTGTGAATGCAGCCTAAAACAAGTATCCGCGGTGGTTTATGATATTTTTGGAGGATTCAGTGCGGATGCTGAAGACATGCCTTCAATTGCAATTCATTCCCAAAATAGAAGATTGCGTTTGCTTCTGACTCATCATAACTTAACAACACAAACGTGTTAAAGGGCATATGAGAAAAGAGGACAACAAAACTAGCACCGTTTATAAGTCCTCTTGTCGCATGTTCACTTTACGTTGTTAGCGCTTTTAACTTATTATTAAGTCTCGAGCTAATACAAGCGAATACAATATAAGCCGAGCTAATACAAATCAAATTGTACAATTTGTTTAACAATCCTGTAAGGCCTGTTCTGCAGAAATATATAGCTTACCGAAAGGTTACTTGCTTTGAGTTTTGCATTTTGATTAAGGACATTTGTTTAAAAGCTTTTTAGAGTATACATGTTTACTTTTGCAGGAGCTCTAATTAATGCCGAATTCAAGTGGGAGAGTAGGCGCACTCGAGAGCACTTCGAAAGTGCTCTCAGAGAAGCGGGCGCCCTCCAGTGGGAGAGGAGGAGTAGAACCGTTAGCTTCCAATGGTAGAGGAGGAGGGCTTTTCCTCAGCTGAGAGCACCCGAGTGCACTCCCGGCTGCTCCCTCGTCTAAAGTGAGAGTAAAGGAAGTCACATGGCAAAAAGCATCATATCCACGCCATCTTTTTTTTTCTCTCTCTCTTGAGTCGGCGACGCTCAAAATGGCGGCTTCAAAGCGTCAGCGCTCGGCAAGCGATAAGCATTGCTCAGGTGCCGTATGCATGTTTGAGAGTTTCTGCTGGCGTCGAAAGGGCCAAAGGAGGCAGACCGCCGCACTGTGAGAACAAAGGCATACAAAACAATCGGTTCTTCACGGAGCGTTGGCCTTTCCTCGGGTTGCAACTGCCGCCGCCACAGTGGCCGCCACTGCGGGTAGGAGGAAAATGTAGGAAAGAGAAGTGCGGTCACGAGGCTGCTCTCGACACGCAGAGAGCGTTCCCATGGCAGGACGGCTGCACCCTCGCTCGGCATGCTCCTGTACTGATTTGCAATGCTCGATGCCTCTGCTCCTGTCCCCCAACCGAAAGCGCCATTAGAATTGCTTGCCTTTGAAATTTCGTCTGTATTGAATATTTTCGCCATCATCCCCTCGAGCTATCAGAGAGTTGTATTAACTGAAAGTCACTGCAATTTTCGCCAAAGAAATCTGCGCAAGACAAGCTTGTCTTGTAGCTTGCGCCAAGGTTATCACATGAAGACATGTACTAGAGACATACTGAAAACAGGACAAAAGACTTTAAAACATTCAAAGCTACAGTTGCATGTTATATCTGCTGTATCCTGTTACCAGTGTGCTCGTTGTGTCTGTCTTCCTGCCCTAAACGTCCAAACAATTTAAATGCCTACTAGCCTGGAATAATGTTCTCGCAAAGTATCTAGTGGTAACCTCATTCGCGCTGGAATGTGTTTTACTTAGAAAATCCAGTATTATGAATCGTAGTAAGTTTTTATTTTCTGGCTATATCTATAGAACGCCTGAGGCGGACGACTTCTGGTAATGTTTATTAACAAAAGGAGTTCATACAGGTGTTCTGTAGCTTTTCGCGAAAGAAATTGAAATGCATTTGCAAGTGCTTTGCACAAACAGATGTGGGCTTGGCCAACAATTTCCGCTATTGAAATACATTTTTACGTAGAAACTCCTCATTCTATCAACAAAAAGCCCTGTATTTTTGTCCCAGTAATAAAATGTTTAGAATGTATCAATGCAACCGAAAGCATTCGCCGATATGTTCTGAAATTAAATTGTCTAGTACCGGTAATGTTTAAATTTAGGTTGCAGGTTTTTTAAGAAAGATTGCGGTGATATTCATGGTTCAAGGGGAATGATGACATCAATAAAATTTAGTATTGAGTATAGAAATGCCGCTTATAACTCATAGCGAACTCATCATTGCGCTCAGAACATTGTTTGTGAGGTGCGTTGCTGTGAATTTTTTTTTTAAGCAGCAGGCTTCGAACCGCATTAGAATACGGCCCCATTCAACTTTTCTTCTTGCCTTCTTAACTAACGCTCAGGCACATGCCCTAATTTGCCTGCAAAGATGTGTTACTTGCCGTAAACCACCGTACAAGCACGCCCTCTCATTTCACTGCTAATTTCACATTTCCGTGCCGTACAGTAAAAGCAGCCCCCCCCCCCCCCCCCTCATCCGTTTCCGCGCTGGCCCGACATACCTCCAAGCTCCCTACCTTTTTACGCACCTCTCCCTAGCTTATGACCAAAACTTACCCTAAGTTGAAAAATCAGAAGAGATGTAGGTGTGAGTACCATTTATTTCTTTTTCTCTTCGCAGGGTCGGTGTACCAGAGCTCAACCTCAACTGGTGAGGCTTTTTTAGTCATTTTAGGAAGGTGTTGTACATAATTATTCGCTTTGCAATTTTTCTGTGTCGTGCTTCAACACCTTTTTGAACGTTAAGGTTAAGTTTGTTTTGAAGTTCTACAGTTACGCTCAGCAATAACATGTGCCATAAGCTGCAAACACAATTTTTTTTCGCTTTCAGTTACCAGGCTGCGTATTTAAAGCACATGGTTTGTAGTCACGTCCACTTAGCCTCCTCTTTTCTCAGTTAGTAGGTTACAAAATTTGAGCGATGGAAAAGGAATGCTACTCTTTTCCAGATTCTCAACTGGAGTATTTTTAATAAAGAAAGCTGGGCACAAGTTCAAATTTCGGTGTTTGATTTCTCATGAGCTGGTACTACCTCGAGAGTACTTACATTGGCGAATAATAAATAAAACGCCAAAATATGATGTTCATAAAATTTAATTGTTAATATCTAGGTATTGTTGTGTCTCATCTATCTTTGTCGCGTTTTCGCACTAGTACCATTTCTTCTCTGGCACTGAAGAATGTAATTTGAAAGTGAAATTCAAAGAAGAAGATGAAATCTTCCTTAAAGAATCGTCCTTTCCAAAATTTCTTATAACGTTATTGGCGTGTTTGTTAAATTGCTTCTTAACCAGACAATGCCTCTTTTGAAAAGCATAGTGTGTTCTCCCTTCGGCTTGCTAATTGTATGCTCAAGGTAGAAGCTAAACAAACTATTTGAGAGCTGAGAAAATAAGCTGATTTCTTAATCTAGATATAAATGAGACAAATTCCTTTTTCTCCTTGTCTTCGCAGAGAATCTGATGTCTCCCACATCGCTCAAATTTGGTAAGTTTAATTGCCAATTTCATCAGGGCGTTAGTACAAGTTTTTCTTCATGCTTAATTTTTTCCAATATGGTTATTTGGTTATGTGATTTATACGTATTATAAGTTTACAAACAACAAAAACGGCAACCCGTCTACTATGGGGATTGGTAGAGCCCCATATGCGCTTAGTTGTAGCGTTCGCATCACCGTTAATGCAGCTTAAAACAAGTCTCCGCGGCTGTTTCTGATGTTTTTGGAGGAAACAGTGTGAAAGCTGAAGACATGCCTTCAAATACAATTGATTCCCAAAATAGAATATTGCTTTTGCTTCTGACTCATCATAACTTAACAAGGCTAACGTGTTAAAAGGCACCTGAGAAAACAGGATGACCAAACTGGCACCGTTCCTCTTGTCGCATGTTCCCTTTACGTTGTTAGCGCTTTTAACTTATTAAATCCCGAGCTAATACAAGTCGAATACAAAAAAGTAGCTAGGTAAAATCAATATTAGCTGGCAGTGTGCATATATGAAATACATGTGGGAGCAGGTCCAAATTATTGTAACAGGTTAAGTATTTCAAACTTACTGAGAGGGAACTATAATTGCTTTGCCCATGGATTTGTTTCAAAGCCATGTTCTTGTGGTCACGCATTCTCCCTGAATGGTATGGCAGATAAGAACATTAAGTTGTCTTACCCTTTATTGTTACAGCTCTCAGTGTTTCTTACTTCTGTAGTCATGTTTCTTTCTTTACCTTCATTTATTATATCAGGTTATATGCATCACTGTTTAGCGCGTTTCTCTGAATGTAAATTGCGCAGAAAGGCCGTTCCTTATGAATTGTACAATTTGTTTAACAATCCTGTAAGGCCTGTTCTGCAGAAATATATAGCTTACCGAAAGGTTACTTGCTTTGTGTTTTGCATTTTGATTAAGAAAATGTATTTAAAAGCTTTTTAGAGTACATATGTTTACTTTTGCAGGGGCTCTAATTAACGGCGAATTCGAGTGGGAGAGTAGGCGCACTCGAGAGCACTTCGAAAGTGCTCTCAGACAAGTGGGCGCCCTCCAGCGGGAGAGCAGGAGTAGAATCACTGGCTTCCAATTGTAGAGCATGAGGGCCTTTCCTCCGCTTAGGGCCTGCACTCCGTAGCAGTGCACTCCCGGCGGCTCCCTCGTCTAAAGCGAGAGTAGAGGAAGTCACTTGGCATAAATCGTCATATCCGCGCCAAATATTTTTTCTCTCTCTCTTGAGTCGGCGATGCTCAAAATGGCGGCTTCAAAGCTTCTGCTCTCGGTGAGCGGAAAACATTGCTCAGGTGCTGTATGCAACTTTGACAGTCGCTGCTGGCGTCGAAAGGCCTAAAGGAGGCAGATCGCCACGCTGTGAGCATACAAAACAAGCGGTTCCACACGGAGCGTTGGCCTCTCCTCGTGTTGCAACTGCCGCCGCTGCTGGTAGGCGGATAATGCTGGTGAGAGAAGTGCGGTCACATGGTCGTGGCGCTCTGCGCTCGACACGCTGAGAGCGTTCCCGTGGAAGGACAGTTGCACCCTTGCTTGGTGTGCTCCTGTACTGCTCTGTACTGCTCGGCGCCTCTGCTCTCGTCCCCCCAACCGAGTGCGCCATAAGTTTAATTGACTCGGTCTATAACATCACGAAACGTGCTTAGAGATTTGAAAATATAAATACGGCATCTAAAGGCAATGTGGTGAGATTGCTAAGCATAACAGCCTTAAATAAAACTGCAAGGTCTCAAATAATTGGCAAGCGGCAAGGAAAATCTTTTCAGATGTCAAATGGTTAGGAGCGAGAACGTAGGGTGACGCAAAATGAATGTGCATATAAAAATGAGTCTTGAAAGAGCTGAACATACTTGGAAACACACACGCTATTCAAGTCGGCAATATATTTCAATGCAAGGTGTAACATTCAGCGTGCGAAGGCGTCCTGCATGGATACTTGAGTTGTGTAAAACGTAAAAGTTGTTTTGACTAAGTAGCAGTGTGCGGTATGCGTGATACTGGAGCACAAAAGTATGCATAGATTTTAGCTCAGCGACAGAGGAAGATATAATGGGAAAAGCGGAAGAGTATGTTTTGATGAAATTTACCCCGATATTTTTTTTTTTGTTTATGAACAGCAAGAGTCAATTGAGCAATGCATGGTTTTTAATGACACCCGTAGAGGAAATAAATGGATTACCCGCGAGTGTACTGATTTTACAGGTATTGAAAAAATTCCAAGATAACCGTGCACCGTGCACTGTGCACCGTTTGGTGGGCAATACGAGGCTAAGCATTATAGAGCAATATTAGCGATGAATTTAATATACTGAACGGAACCAATGTTCGCGTGAATTTAAATACCCGTACAAGTTTCAAGAGCGCTTCTCCGCTCGGTCTATGTGCGAAGGAGCGAACAGTGTTCATCGCTGGCGATCGATATGACAGCAGATGTCATCTTTCTTGTGAATTTGCCTCATTTGATTAGTCGGATTGCCAATACGTCTTCAGCATGCAAAATTGTCTGACTACAATGATGTCAACTCATTGCTCAAGGCACCTTACAAGTTGGAGGGTTCTGGAATATAACTAGCGATTTTATCACAAAATCGTCCATTTTTTCCTTGAAATAAAATGCTTATACTTTTTCCTATCATTTCCTATATTTCCTATAAAAACTGCCGACAAGTTAGGGCTCGGTCTTCACACCTGTCCCTTCGCTTGTCACAAGAATTATTGTGATTCTGTTACTGCATCACCGGCACCACTAATACTGGACCTTCTGGAGGACGGCACGTCTAGAAGCTTTAGTTCATTAGGGAGAAGAATGAATTGGGAACATCATTGTTTGGGTATTTGCTACCGCTCACATTTTTTCTTCCGGGTGTTCATCAGTGGACGTGATGAAATCAGGGCAAGGTGGTTTCTTGCATCAAAATTGATGTCTGAATATTTTTAAATACCTGTATCATTCATAGTATCAATGCATATAAACAACAATGACGTACATTGAGCTGCGACAGGTCATTATTTACTAAATATTTAGCGTTCGTCAGGTTTCTAGCGCGACACACGCTGGATGCTTATCGGTTCGTAATGGTTGTGGATATGATCAAATTTTAGATTTTAGATGTGCCTCATTTTCATTTTGGTATAATTTAAAAACATCAGCAGTTAATTAGGTGGTGGCAATGCGGCCATTTGGAAACTTTAATCTGCAAATTTTAATTCGATTCACTTTCACACAAGGATATATAAAGTGATAAAAAAAGTAAGCAACCTGCAGTTTGTTTTTAAATTCTGTGCCCCTCAGAGAGCCTTCAGTACTGATTCACATAACTACATCAGTGTTGAAAAGAGTTGCAGTCCAATAATTCTCTAAGAGGTATTGTTATTTGACATTGCTCGCTATATTATTCCTTTGCAGAGGGAGTCTGGACTCATGGAGAATGTAAGTTTTGTTGTTTTTATTGGGACGAGAGCTGTTAACTTCGTCATAAACAAGCTCCTATTTAACAATCAAATATAAAAGATCTCACGGCTGCAGAAGGTTACCAATCCGCTAGTGCTTTCACAGACAAGGCGTCAATATCTTCTTTCATTTTCAATACATACTCAGGACCCCTGTACATAAGGAGAGCGCAATATGTTTTCGGAGAATGAATGTGGCGGGAAGACATGACACACCTATGCCTTTTAGCGCTAGGGCAGTTTTAAAATAAACGTGTTTCTCTTTAGCCATAAACTTGCTCTGATTAAAACTCTTCACAAACAATATACCTTGCACTTTAGCTTACTATCTGAGCGAGTTGAGAAGAGAAGCACAAAATGAAAAACAAAGCATAATTTCCTGAATTACATTTGACACCTTTGCTGTTAGGAATTAATCTTCTTCGGCAAAAGTAGTCTGACCCGCGCAATTCATTGTGATCAAGTGAACTGCCACAGAAACGAAGGTTTATAGTTCTTGCGCGGGCCGGGTCGGGCCGGACACTTTGACCATGGACACATGCAACATTTGCGAAAACGCGAAAACGGCCATAGCGCGATAAGCGCCTAGAATATGCAAAGCATTTTTCCGCATCCTTCCCACGCGACAGCTTCCGGCTTCTTTTCCAAGGTCGACTTGCCTTTCCTCCCCGCTTCCTCGCCGCGAACGTGTCTTTGGTATACCTACTAGTGACCGAGCAGAGCTAGCGACCGCTTGTCGGCTATTAGTTTCGTGTTTCGCATTTCCGCTTCGGTAACACCGCCGCTGATGTTTACGTATCTGTTTTGACATTTTGGCTACGCTGTCGCCTGTCAAACGTTTCTGTTGAGGCTTACGCCTGCCTCGACATCCCCTCTTTTGAAGCGGAACATAGTTAAGAGCATCTGCGGTGCAAGAGTTTCCTCTTGCCTCTCTTGCTACGAAACGTTCACGTGAAAGGCACACAGTGACTCTGGTGAGCTCACCGAATACTTGGCCACAGAATCAACCCCTTGTTTAGGTTTGTAGCTAGCGCACTTTTGGGGGAGCAAACAAGCTGCTTGCCGAAAACTCGTTGTAGCTCCGAAAGAAGCTTCAGAGCTACGGGGTTCCCTATACAGGAGCGACTAATAGGCCTCAATTCCATTTACAACTTGCGGTAACTTATCGTCCTGAAATTATGTTTGCTGTATCGTCGCTTGAACTGCAATTGGAGAATGACGGGCCGGGCCCCCCTACTTAAAAACCCAAAGTTCGACGTGGCAATAACCTCATAAAATCTCATCTAATCGCTTAGACCCGCATACGGTTCACATCAGTAGCATAAAATATCGTAATTATTTATGATAATGTACAAGAAGCTATGAGAACTTATGCAATTATATGCTACTTGTATGTGATTTCTTATGTAATGAGTGAGAGTGTGTGAGGGAATGTGAGGTTATTGCAATCCACATACAATTTTTTCAGTAGGGGCCGGGCCTTAAATCCGAGCACCGCGCCAGGCCGAACTCTCGCCCTTTCAGAGTCGGTCCGGGGCGGGCTCTGGTCTGTAGCGTCTGACCCGGGTCGTGCTCGGGCTGAGAATTCTCGGTCCATGCACACCTCTAAAGAACAGCCTTCCGATGGTAGTCGACAGATAATACGTGAATGAGAGAGTGGCTTTATGCCAGCTGTCTACCGGTATTTGGTTCTAAAGCATGGGCGCGATAACAGCAGGTCAATGACCTTCGGGTATCTTGGAAGCGCTCTTCAGCTCGGCTCTGAAGGAAAACTTTTACAGTAATAAGTTTTCTAATCACGTATTTTCAAAACCACTTTCGAAAGGTCTCTGGAAAAAACGCCGTGTTTTAAACAGAGGTTTAAATTACTAGATTCTTCAAATGTAAAGTCTAATAAGCGGCCATTCCTAACCCTTATGAAAGGTCATATATCCCAAAAGTTTGCCCTCCCATATTGTTGCGTTCCGAACGTGCTAAATGTAATGTCAACCGCTTCGTGTAAGATATTCGACATCCATCTTAACTCAGCTATCGATTACTAAAATTTATTTTATAGAAAGCGTTGAATCTTATTTAACCAAGAAGTGTCCAATGTGTTATTGTTGCCATTTTCAGAAATATATCTACTCACCGTGCTCTACATAGGTTATTACTCAGTTTTTAGCCTTCACAGTTTTTCTACATTCCTTTCCATGCGAACATGTGGCATTACATTTCTACTATTTCATTATTTTTTTAGCATTAGCGTATGCAAGGAATGACAAAGGGGCTGCTTCATTGTGCCTGTTGGTTTTGTCATATAGAACAGTATCGTGCGTAAAGATGTTTTACTTTAGATGGTTTCTATATTTTCTTCTATATCGTTCACCTCCATTAGAAGTAAGTTCTATAATTTGAAAGAAGCTGCATCTTTAATTGAGAAACAGCCTATCGTGAATCCCTAATCAATACTGAAAATCCCAAACATGCGCGTCAACTATCTTTCATTCAGAAGTCAGATTAACGATGTGACATTAATCACAGGAACCGCTTTCTCTCCCTCAAGAAAGTTTTTTTAAGTGATGCCTAAATTGATTTCACACGGGCAGTTTTTATAGTTATCATTTTGTGTTGTTTTGTGACCATCAGTTTGTACTGAAGCCGAACTGTCGAATGTATATTTTTGAGATCAGCGGATATCTTAGAGTGCCAAGGTAACAATAGCCCACCGATCTGAATCGAAATGAAAGTTTATCGTTTATTCCCCTATTCATTTCTCTTCTCCCTGAAATTGTCACCTTAAACAAAACCGAAACTATCGCAATTCAATACAGTTAGAGGCGCTCGACTTCCCTGGCCAATCTGTAAAAGAAAAAGAGATTGTCAAGATCAAACCTCGTGACGGGTTTCAGGCATTGAAGGAGCCCTATAGTTGAAGGCTGTGGAATAGTTTCTACAAACTTGTGTTCTTAACTGTGCTGCCCATAGCACAGCACGCGAAAGTTTTAACGCGAAAGCGTTACTTCGCTATGTTCACAGATTTCTGTCTGCAGACCTTGTCCACAGACCGTGCTCGCAAAATCGTGTCCGCAGCAGTTGCGGGTAATTGAGAAGCGGTAGAGGTTAAATACTGGTGTCATTTGATAGAGGCTGACGTAAAGTAGCTGCAGAAAAATAATTACGTCAATAAGTTAAGTAAATAATTAGAATAACTAGTTCAAAGGAAAGGAAAGGTACAGTATCTGCCACACTTGTTCTGTGGACACCTGAACCACGCCGTAAGGGAAGGGAGGAAGGTGGATGTGAAAACGGAAAGAGAAAAAAGGGTGCCGTAGTGGATATGT
>JAJIZL010125640.1:163385-175801 GCA_023969395.1 Amblyomma maculatum | reverse complement strand
ACCACACAGCGGCAGCGCTGTGGGGTGTCCCTCCTTCATCGCTGTCCTGTCGTTTGCGATGTAGTTATGGTTCATTCTTAAAGGACAATCCAATTTATAGGTCTTATCAGAAAAAGCATGTCAAGATGTAGATCTCTGTCATTTTCGACAGACAGCTTCACACACAACTTCAAGGAGAGTTCAAGGAAGTACACAAGCTTTTTTTTGCTGCAATATCACTTTTGAAAGCTTGTATTACCTTGCTGCCTGTCAAACACGCTGTCGACCGCCAGATAAAAGGTTTGATGAAAAGACTACTTGACATGACAGCAAAACCATCTTCCTTGTCACAAGAAAGAACACAAAAGTCGTCTTCCTCTTAGAGTCAATATTTTCACGAGGAGAGCAGATTACGGCGAAGCACATCTTAACATGTCGACACCCTGCCACACACAGCTCCCTTTCTCACTCGTAGCAGCAAGCTTCGAGAACGTACCAACCTTGGCAAAGTGTTCCGTTTTAGATTTCCTTTGTTCCACAGTGAACGTAGGCCCTAGCTGAAGCGTACGCCGCATATCAATCAATCAACCAATCAATTAATTTTTTGTTTCAAACACAACAAAACCAACACAAGGAACATTGCAACAAGCATCTGGATCACTAGCTCGCAGGCTAGTTGGGATCCATGCACATAATGTTCAAAAACAATTATTTAGTCGACAGCACAGGCATTTGGCAAAACTTCAAAAAGAGTAAAATAGTCACAAGCTATTGTAATAGTACGACTTTAGCAGTGAAGAGAAGTTGGTATTTTGCTTTATTTCTATAGGGAATTCTTTATTGTGGTCCCTACAGACAGAAGAGTTCTTTCGCCATACACATTTTTGCTGATTTGGATCTACGTACGGACAAAATTTGCGACATAGACTTCCCTTCAGTGACCAGTTGTCGAAGCTCTGGCAGAACTGTACTCCATAAAATTTGGTGGACTAGTCGAATACTCAGCCGTCGACTATTCGGCCTCTTTTTTCGACGACTGGCCGAAGGTCGATGTCATACAGTAGGGGCTATGGCAGCCGGAGGTAGCTCGTTGCATCAAATACAAAAGGAGAGATCACGAGCCTGGCAGATGGCGTTTGAATAGAGGGAAACCAGAAAACAATGATCCACATTCACAAAGGAAAAAGCCCATTGTACTAGAAATATAGTCCTGTAATGGCTGCATTCGGGCGAGTTGGTTACCAATATTTATGGTGAACGCACAAAAAACACGAACAAAAAAAAACACATGAGCGCTTGCTCCCAATTGATTTGTTGAATGCGAGAAGCAGAATTTTATACTTTTAAAGTCACGCGCGCATCCTTGCAAAGCTAAAACCTCAGAGTAAAGAAAAACTACCGGGCTACAGATCAAAACGATGCGAGAAATACCATCTTTCTCTGACAGGATAATCGACGGGTCACTTACGTAATCATCGACAGTTCGCACTATCCCTTAGTCTGTCAAAAATACTAGAGGCATGAATCGAAATATTAGTTTCTGCTAGCCAATAATTTGGGTTATCCCTTAAGATTGACCTTTTGGGAAATGGGCACATGGCAGAAGTCAGTCTCAGACGTCCCGCAGAACAGTCTAAAACAGATCATTGTTTAGGAACCAATCATGATAAAAATATTTAGTGTTATTGCTTATCTTTAAGAGGTCATACACCAATTTTCGCGTATAAAATTTTTATTGCATCTGATTCCTGATGTGCCACGAAATTCAACCTCAAAGTTTCAGCTACATTGGAGATGTGGATATATTTAAAGCTACCGCTTTTTGTTTCTTCGTGAAACGCTTTCTGATCTGGCAACTGGCGCAGCCGTTGATGACATAGGCCAATGCCACGTCAGGCGCACGATCAACATATTGTACTCGTTCGCTGTCTCCTTCCGTTGGCATCCGAAACCAATATTGCTTGTAAACTGCCCAGAACCCTCTGTCCGCCTTTGGATGCGTATAATTGACTAGATGTTTTCATTACTTTGGAAGAACTCTGCCTGGATCGACCCTTTATTGCAATGCGCGTCTACCAAAGGTGTGGTCCGCAGTGGAGCTGCCGCTCCTTAGTCACTGACGGCATTGCCCTGGGCACACTTAAAGTTATTACTCTTCTCTATGACTCTAAGCGATGTCTCGGTGTAATCAGATTCTTCCGATAATGCCTTTGGAGCTGACTCGGGAAAATGGAAGTCAGGCATCATTGCAACCGCGGTTGAACTTACGACTTGTTTTTCGTTAAGCTCAGTGGCCGAAACAATGGATAAATCGAAAGGTGATCCGGCGAAAATCTCCGGTAAAACTGCTGTCTCCATAGAATAATTGCTGTTGGCAGCATGAGCAGGCACCTTAGGTTCTTAATGTGGTTACAGAGAAGCGTAATTATTCTGTAATACTTAAACTTACAGGCGTATTTTCTCGACTGAGTCTGGTTCCTTTACATTTCATAGCAACATATCGATATGGTCTACATATCTGGGTCGTATACTAACATTAGGGAATTTTAAAATAGGGGAACCCAAGGATTGGGGCCCCCAAGAAAATAGCGTGCCGTGGCACAACGTTCGAGCCTACCGGCGAGTTTTAGAATAGGGGTTTTCTCGACGCAGTGGATCGGGGCTTGCGTTCGTCAATTGCAGCGCCCATACGGTAAACCGTAAAAAGTATTTATATATATACAAGCCAACAACACTCTTTTATTAAACAGAAACTACTGTCATTGTACAAAACTATCTTAAAAATACCAGTTATATAAACTGTTTTCTTCAGACAAGACGAAATCGGCCAATCCTAACCAATCCAGTCTCATCCGGGAAACCTCATTTGAACCTTCAGCGCTTTCCGACGCCTGGTCCCCATGGCATCCAAACGAGGCGAACTCGCTGAGCCTAGCAGCTCGGTAAATCCGTAAGCAGTCAGAAAATATGGGGCGTTTTATCGCTTAAATTTGGGTGGTGCGGGCATCATGAGACATAGCACAAGCTTCATTAGCCTTTCGTTTGCCGTGAACGCGTGACACTATGGAGCGGTAACGAGGCTAGCGGCCGCCTCTTGGCCGGACGCCGCCATGTTACCGACCCTATCCGGCGATAGGTTCCACGATATTTCGCCGAAATAGGCTGACCGTCGCAAGCTGATACAAAAACCCAAGGCACGCTTGGGTTCTGCGCATGCACACTCGCGCCCCGCTATTACCCTATCACCCTAACCGATAGGGTCCCTATTATTGGTACCCTTCCCATAGCGTCTTACGCGCATCTGAGCTCCACTAAGCTCACTGTGGCTATGAAGCCAATGAAAAAGCAGATAAAGCGGCTCGTAAAGACCACCAACATCAAAGATACATTCGGACCTTCTTCACGAAATCTGATTCCACCCAACTGACTAAAAAAATTGTTCTGAAACAAAGTATCGAACTCTGTGCTTGCCGACGCATTACTACCAATTTCTTTACTTAATTAACATACATTTAAAATCAAGGCTGCCTCCAACATTTCCTCGCCAACTAGAAACTCTTTACCCCCCGCTTGCCTGACTGTGCATATACAAATGGCTTGAGCTACCGTTTCGGTGAAATGAACTGTCCGTATTGTGACAACTGTGGCTCGATTGAAACTGTAGAACATATCCAGTGCACTGCGTACGCTCACGACCGTGCGTACTATGAGCATACCATGGAGAAGCTCTGCCCAGTGCCTTTAACAATGAACAGTGTTTTAGGTCCCTTAGCCTGCCCTAGGCAACAGAGACTCGCAATGAACTTTTTATTTACGTATTGGAAAGACATTGCACTCCTTGACAAACTTTAAATTCACCTCGCATGTTTCCCTCGGGCATTTTCAAACTATGAACTCTACAAGCACATTTATTCAACTATGCATTTCATCATTTCATTTTATACCATTACTGCACGAAGCACATTACCACGTATTTGTAGGCCGCTTTTTATCTCCCCTTCAATTACATTTTTTCCTCATCATTCTTTTTCAATCTTTCCCTCCCGAATTCCCCTTCCTACACAGCGTAGCATGCCAGTGAAATCTAAACGCCGGCAAAATTTTCTGTTTTTCATTAAAGGGTTTCTCTCTCTCCACTTCTCCGAAGTAGACAATTCGCAGCGAAATAAAATTAAATTACACCAAACTTAATTTTGCTATAAGTTATTCACTCTGACCAAACCCGGCGTGTTGTGTGTTTCAATCGTAGTGTGGAATAATTTCAGTCGAAATAATAATATGTTACTGTAAAGCATTCTTTGGCGCACACTGTAAATAACCGGCAGGCAGTAATCATGGCAGGTGTGAATGCTTTAGAATACTGCCAAGAGCGGCCATCTTCGTCGGGAACATTCGAGGTGCCGTGCTGGAACCCCAGGTGCCGTTAAATGCTCTCACCTGGGAGACTACGCATCCTCCTTCTTAGAAATACGTGGAGTGCTAATGTATGTTCTCGAGCGAACGTTGTGGGGAGCACGCATCGTGTGCATGCTTCCACAATGAGATGTGAAATACGAAATAAATGGAAGCAGCGTTTTTGTGTAACGAAGGCCCTCTGCTGATAATTTTCCCTCGCATGTCTTTACCAATGGCGCAGCGCCTCTGGCACCAGATCTTCTACAATATTAGCGAAATTCAACTGCCTACGACATTGGCGTTATCTGTGGGCATCGCAATTCGCCGGTATCGACCTCGTTTTCCGGATCCGTACGTTGAGGGCGACCATGCACCGGGGAACTACACAATCGGACATCAGTGCGTGAACTTCAAGGGACCTCAACTTCTAGACGTCCTCGAGGTAAGTCACAGTTTCAAATTACAATTCCACAACTGCGTGTCCGCACAAGTACATACACATGTGCGCCAGATATTATAATGAAGCAAGTATAAAACACCATTACTTATGGGAGCCGCCGAATGGTCCTGTCCTGTGTGCTCATAGCAGTGCATGCTATGTGCAATATAAAAAAACTGAAAAATTCCGCATCAAGATCAAAATTAAAGCGTCTCTACCACCTGCAGTGTCCAGAAGCTGAATAGCTGGTTTCGATAATGTCGTAGTCATCAATTTACTGTTGCCCTACCTGTTGGTAGTCGCACAATTGGCTGTTCTGCAAAAGCGACTGTTTCAGTGAGGCGCTGTTCACGGTTTCAAACCGAGTTTCTTTCGTGCACGTACCACTCCACTTGGGTAAGGCCTCATTAGCCGGACTACTCGCCCTGCAAGGTGAATAGTGTACTGGGTCCATCATTGCTTGAGTGGGCTGTATATTTAGACTTCACGAGTCAAAAGCCACAAATTACATACGGGTCTGCAGTATTCATTCAACAGGCCTCTTTATGCGCGGACTACAGCACACTAATCCCCAAAAACTTCCTCAATTTTACAAGCCACCGTAAATTTATTTCACTTCCTACCGTGCACGCATGGCTCTTGTTGGAATCCAGGGCCGGCTTCCACGATGAAGTCCGCGCTAAGTCCAGACTTAAACGGTGTCTTTAGTACTAAAGACCAGACGTCATTAAGACAGCTCGGGTTCCGAGCGCTTCGGTTCGGCTCGTGTTCAGCAGAGTGGCTTCCCTGAATGCCCTCAGCAATCACTTGGGGCATTTTCACTTGTAACACAATCTTAAGCCGCAAAAAGCAATGGCACTGATTTTACGCAGCGCAAGACTGACGGAATGTTTACATCTTGCAGCGGGGACAGGGCCAGCGCACCCTTATACTTCCCTAATTTCTCTACTCAGGTACCTGGCGTCCTTGTGTATTTACTAAGACGGCACTAGAGTCGTAATTGTGCAAGCGACTTATTCAAGTCAGGACTGAAGCCCAGTCTCGACTCCAGTCTTAAGCCGCCATGCTAGCGGCCTATCCTTTAGAGTCAGTTAAGTCTGGACTTAGCTAAGACAGTCTTAAGATCGTTTCGTGCAAGCGGGCCCAGTTGCTATTTTTAGCTAACCGTTGTAACCTCTGCTTCGCATCATGTTCCCCTACTCACGCTAGTATCGTTTTCTTGATTTCAAGTAAACTGCCCGTGCCTACTCAAGTTTGCTCCTTTATCTATTATGCTCGTTTGATCTTTTAGTGCTGCGTCCTTTGTTTGCTTTGTCATCTCGGTCCGATGTGTCGTCAAATAATTTGGACATTTTCCAGTTGTGGGTTTTCCGCTACCAGTGAAATGCAACGATCATATTTTTTTCTCCGGTCTTTCGTGAGCTGTCATTCATCACCTCAATCTTTCTGAATTGTTTTCCACATTCTAATTCTAGTTATTTCAATCTCATGGCCTGTTCTGGGGTGCTAACTGCACTATTTTGTCGTATTCGTTTGTTACTGCAGGGCGCTTGTTACCTACTGGAAACTGTTCTCATTCCAAGGTTTAAGATCACTTTTTCCTTTGTAATACTTTTTAGAACCACCAATATGAATCGCCTGTCTACGCCTTCATTTTCTTCTCAAATTCAATTCATAACTCTTTATAGCAAGGCAATTTGATCAGTGTATAACCAGCTGCCAAGCGTTTTGCATAAAGCTTACCGCTAAGAGGTTTCACTCAATTGCCTTTGAATTGCACTTCCTTCAGCCATGTTGTGATTATAGCTAGAGAGATCGTGTCTTCTGCGTAACACTATGTGTTATTGAATTTATTGTTTCACTGCTGACGTTGTTTGTCATGCAGCCATTGTAAATATTGTCCATCACCTACGCGCAGAGGACTATAAACCCTGGGTACACAATGCCTGCATGCGTGCAGGGTTTTTTACTTAGTCAAAGACTCTATCAGAGCCTCAGCAACCGATATAAAGTTGTCATATATTCCTCATTTTAACATTACCTTGGAGAAGGCATGGATATGACGCACAGCAAACAGCCGTAGACAGTGTCGGGATGCCTCAGCGAGTGAAGGGCTAGACTGCATTAATTGTCCTAACACATACATAGCTGAATACTTTATAAGGAAATGAACATGATGTGATGGTTTTTTCAAGAACTTGATACTTGGTCGGCAATATTATTGGAAATTTTTGAAAACTCACTCGAATATTCACATATTCAATTCGGCAAACAAAGGAAATTGCAAAAATTGAAAATTATATGAAACTGTTCCAACGTCTTCGCAAAATATTGAATAAATATCTCATACTTTTTGAACAAATGCCATGCAAGAACACTTGGGTTACCTCAGACCACTATCTTCAAGGCAGCCTCGCACCCGAGCACAAACAGCTGGCTGCAGCAATTAACTTACGCGAGTAGCAGGGATTACCGTATTACGGATCCTACAGACTTCAGCGTGGCCGATGGCCGTGACGCGGTCCATACGTATGGAGACATTCACAGTGCACACTTTAAACATCGAAAATATCTACCGGCGGCCTCGACACGGTCTATGCGTATGGAAGCATTCACATTACAGATCTTAAACATCGGAAATATCTACAACCGTGAATACCACTTCGTATAGTGTTGTCATGACAGACACATCTCTAATCTGCCAAAAATTAGCCCCTATATTTTATTCATTTGCATCGCAAATTGCTCATGTTAAGTTTACTAAGCGTTCAGTCAATGACATGAGAGTTGCGAGAATGTTTCACTTATACCTGTAAATCTCGCCACTATCTACCTCCAGCCCCAAGCGCCAGCTAGAAGGATGCGCGCGACCTAAATAACGAAAGTGATTAAAGTTGCAGAACAGTTGCAGAAAAGTTGCACGTTACGCTTGTTTGTGCGTGTGCGTGTTTCTCCCTTTGTGTCCTGGCGCATTCTGCGCAGTTTTCTTGAATATGTCGATCCACCAACTTGCCCAGCAATCGGCACTACTAAGAACATAGGATTCATAGATTACGAAAAAAGCATTTGACTCAGTAGAAACCTCGGCCGTCATACAGGCGTTGCCAAATCAGGTTGGAGACGAGCCGTATGTGAAAGTACCGCAAGATGTCTGTAGTGGCTGCACAGCAACCACAGTTCTGATTACAGAAAGTAACAAAACTCCCATAAAAAGGATGATTGGCAAGGAGACATGTTTTCCCCAGTCCTAATCACAGCTTGCTTAGAGCAAGTATTCAGACTTGGAAAGGGAGCAGTTAGGGATATGGGTCGACGAAGAATACCTCAGTGATCTGCGATTTGCAATGCAGTACTGATAACCTAGACAGGAATAGCAGAAATGTAGGCTTGAAAATCAATATAGAGAAGACTAAGGTAATGTTCAACCGCCTAGGGAAGGAACAGCTGTTCACAATGTGTAGGAAAGCACTGAAAGTGATAGGCGAATATGTCTTCTTGGGACTGAGAGTAACTGCAGATCCAGGCAATAAAAGAAAAATATTTCTGAGATTAAGATTGGGATGAAGCGCATTTGGCAAGTATTTGTAGAACATGACTGGCAGATTACCGTTATCGCTCAAAAGGAAAGTATACAACAGTTTTATCTTGGCTGTACTCACCTATGAGGTTGAAACGTGGCGGCTAACGAAAAGAGTTGTATTTAAGTTGAGTACCACTCGGGGGATTATGGAATGGAAAATATAGATGTTAATTAAGAGAGGAAGCACGCAGAATGGTCGAGAAAATAAGCCCTGTGAATGACATCTTAGTGGAAAACAAGAAAAAATGGGAACCGGCTGGCCATATATACATAGAGAGGACAACCGGTGGTCGCTTAGGGTAACAAATTGAATTCCAAGTTAAAGAATGCATAGCAGGAGGCGGCAGAAAGTTAAGTTGTTGGAGGAGGTTAATACTTTCGCAGGGGTTAAATGGATGCAGGTAGCACAGGAAAAGGTTAATTGGAGGGGTTTAAGAGAGGCTTTCGCTCTGTGGGGGGTATAGTCCGGTTGGTTATGGTGATGATGACGACAAGAAGTTATACAATGGAATCCATGAAAAAGCAGTTTGAAAACTTCTCCATGCACTATATGTATACAGAAGCTATTGACGAGAAAATTTTTTTTTTCAAGTATTTCAATAATGATTGGGATGTGTCAACATCCCGCGCGTGAAGCTTGTTCAAAAGGCATGGTAATGTGGTTTATATGCTTTGCAAACCCAGTAGGGATGTTCCGGAATTCAGGCTTCTGAATACGGCATATTTGCACGTTGCCTGTGAAATTAGCAATATTACTAAGGTTATCAATATTACCTCGAATAACTGAAGTATTTGGACTGTGTCATATTTTTCTAACAAATGGCCTGTGTAAGCACTAAAGTTCAGATTGTAAATTGACTGCCATCTCTTTTCTGCAGAGAAGAAATACTTTATTTATTAATTACAGCGGCTGTTCCCCACATAACATAGCCATAGTTTAAATATGACATAAACAAATATCTCTACAACAATAATTTGACCTTACCCAGGTAGCACCAATTGAGCTGGGTGTTTTTTTACCTACAGTCAACAAGCTGTGTCACGTGCTTTCAAATTCCCCACAAGTGACCGATTAGGTATCATGCGGGCATGCCTGCCTTCCAGCCTTATTACGGCCGATGTAGAGCCTAAAGCGGTTTTGTGTGGGCAGCTTCAATTGGGCTGGGTATTGTTTTTCAACCTAGAGCCCACCTGCTCTAGCACGTGCCTTCAAATTCCCCACAAGGTACCGCCTTTGGTACCATGCGGGCACGCCCGCCTTCCAGCCCCATTACGGCCGATGTGGTACCTAAGCGGTTTAGCTAAAGCTACTTGATATGTACTTCAGGAGGGCTTGCCCAAACTGAGCTCTTACTCATATTCCACCTGCCCTCAAGTAACCTACAAGGGTTCTCGTGAGGCAGCATGTGGGCATGTCCGTTTTCTTGCCCCACTACGGCCGATCTAGATCCCACAAGGATTTAATGTGGACGGCCTCATTTCGGATCTATGAGGGCTTTCCCATAAAGCACCCCATTTAGGTTGGATTGCCAGGAGATATCAGACAAGGGACCCTTGTGTCCTGGATGCAAGAATGTGTTGTGTCTTAGCCCGAGCAACGCCGCTATGGGACCCATGCAGTAGGAACCGGGGCTAGCCCAAATGGGGCTTGCCCACTTTTGCCCCATCGAGGACCGATGCAGGTTTTATGATGGTTGCCCCAGCCCCACTTGCCTACATCGGACCTGCTGGGGCCCAACATTCTGCGATACCTGGGTAGTAGGGACTCAATAACGATATCTATTATGATCTCTACGGTTCTATATAAAATGCTGATTAGAGTAATTACATGGCTGTACCCACTGCGGAAACGATTGAAGCGAACGAGTAATGCTTTCATAATATGAACTATTTCTTATTTCTCGCTGCCACTCTGAATGGGCAGTGCAAACACTATGTCTTCATTCTATGCTCTAAATAAAACGGCCTTTGATCACTGTTCAGTTCAGTCGTTCAGTCGTGTCCGACTTTTCGTGGCCCTATGGACCATGTCACGCCACGCTTTCCGGTCTCTCACTATCTTCCTAACATCACATAACTTCATCTGCAGTGCCTCTAGGATGCCATCTAACCATCGCGTTCGCTGCCTACCCCTTCTCCGGCGACCATCAACCTCTCCGAACATCAAATCTTTCTCCAGCTACTCCTCTCTTCTCATCAGATGACCAAAGTAGCTGAGCTTTAACTTTAGAATTTGGCCCTCCAATGAGCAGTCAGGGTTTATGGTCGACAATATCGACTGATTTGATCTTCTGGCAGTTCAAGGAACTCTCAAGAGTCTTCGCCAGCACCACAATTCAAACGCGTCAATTCTTCGGCGGTCAACTTTTGTCACAGTCAAACTCTCGCATCCATACATCACAACTGGAAAGACCACAGCACGAGTTATACGGATCTCGGTTGACAGACTAATGTCTCTGCTCTTTACTAGGCGGTTAAGGCTAACCATTGCCCTCTTTCCCAGAAGCAGGCGTCTCCTAATTTCATGGCTGCAGTCTCCTTCCGAGGTATTCTTGGAGCCCAAGAAGAGAAAATCTGTCACAGCTTCCACTTCTTGTCCATTGATGCTCCAGGACTTCATAGGGCAAGACTCCATGATCTTTGTCGTTTCAATGCTCAGTTTAAGCCCAAACTTCTCACTCTCTTCTTGTACGCGCATCAGAAGTCTCTTGAGTTCCACTTCACTTTCTGCTATTAAAGTGGTATCATCCGCATATCTAAGGTTGTTGATACGTTTTCCAGCAATCTTTACTCCAGCTGAAGACTCGTCCAGACCGGCCTTCCTCATGATGCATTCTGCATATAGATTAAATAGTCACTGTATGGATTTTTAAATGAATAATATTATAAACTGCCGCAGAGCTTTCAATGCACGATCTGCTTGCTATGCCATCTTTTCGGTAGAGTGATATGAGAACAGCAGTGTCACATCATCTGCATATAGTTTAAACTCGGCATCGTTGAATTAAACCAGAATGTAATTAACATACAAGTTAAAAAGAAGTGGCACCGAGACGCTTCCACGAGGGACACCAGCATTTATCCGCCTAACTGAAGATCGAAGGTTTTTCATTCGCATTCGATTCGGTTGTTTGCTGCTGTATTTGTTATCGATTCGGTAGCAGAGCTGTACTATTATTTTCGATTCTGTTTGTAAAAGTACTATTCGCACAACCCTACTTGACAGTCCATTTAATTGTGATCAAGGTAAAAATATATTGCGGCCCTTAAAGACCTTCGGTATACTCGAGGTTGTCGACCATAGCTTATACGAACTTGTCAGGCTTCTGTCATTATCTCCTTTCTGTTTTTCAGAACATTGCTTATAAGAACTTGTCAGGCCTTCTGTTCTCTCCTTTCTATTTTTCAACTTATCTATGGCCACCTGATTCGCACCAGCTGCCGTTCACATTCATATAGCATCTTGGCGCTGACTGTAAATTTTCTTGTCGAAGATCTTCTTAATCGTCCTGATCACATGATAACGAGTAATTGTTCCACCTTCTAAATACCCTGCCCCCTCTGACGCACATCCCATCACAATTAATTGATACCATCTGATGCTACACCGCTATAGATAGTGTAATCTATTAAGGTATGCAGTGATGTCTGATAGGCTCTCCGAATCAAACTTCTAGGTGTTTAGTGATATCGCTATGCAGATTAGCAAGAAAGCGTAATTATGCTTTGCTGAGAATATATATATATATATATATATATATATATATACATATATCACTCCGTGACCAAAGCCGCACCCCGGCCGAAACGTCGGATTAAAGTGTTGTTATTTCCGCCATGTGTCACCTCCTTTAAGTTTATATATATATATTGTGAGCGCAACGCGTGAACTTTCACCTCTTTCATCTGTATAGATCCATCATCTTTATCATCATCATCGCTGACTGCTGCTCGGAGCGTCGCGCGCTGTGTGCCAGCTGGCTCTGGAATAGAACAGACGTTTTGTGCAAGTGCTGTCTCACA